>JASDQU010436033.1:44643-54837 GCA_032191745.1 Picea mariana
TAACCTTTCCTTAAGCAATGAAAAGTAAAAAATGATGCTTACTGAAGGTATTGTTTTGGGACATCACATTTCTAGTTCTAGAATGAGAGTTGATCCGGAAAAAAATTATATTATTACACAAATCAGAATACCTTCCTCACAAAAGGAAGTTTGTAGCTTTTTAGGGCATGCTGGATACTATAGAAGATTCATTCTGAATTTTACAAGCTTAGCTACCCCTTTATTCAAGTTATTATCTAAAGAAGCCGAATTTAAGTTGGATGATGAATGCCAAATAGATTTTGAAATTCTAAAACAGAAATTGTCAACTACCATTGTATTAAGAGGATCAAATTGGTCCCTTCCTTTTCATATCTGTACCGATGCCTCAAATAAATCCCTTGGGGTAGTTCTTGGACAAAGAAAAAATCAAATTCCCTATTCTATTTACTTTGTCAGTAAAAATCTATCTCCAGTTGAAGTTAATTATATGGTCATAGAAAAAGAATTGCTAGTTGTAGTCCATGCTATCAATAAATGTAGACACTATATTACAAGATATCAAGCTTTTGTGCACACTGATCATCCAGCCATCAAATTCTTAATGAACAAACCTGTAACAAATCCTAGAGTTACAATATGGCTATTATTATTACAAGAGTTTAATATCAACATTATTGATAGATCTGGTAAGGATAATCTTGTGGTTGATTTCTTATCTAGAATGATTCATCTAGGAGATAACGCACCAGTAGAAGATAAATTTCTTGATGAAAATTTGTTTTCTATTTCTACATTCACTCCTTGGTATGCAGATGTAGCTAACTATCTTGTGACAGAAAGGATGCCTCAGAAATTGTCTCTTAGAGAAAAATAGAAAGTAATTTAGCTAAGTGCAAACTACATGTGGCACGATGATTGCCTCTACAAAATAGGACCAGATTTGGTAATCAGGAGATGTGTAAGGGAAGATGAAATTCATGATATTCTGCAAGCCTGCCATGGTGGTCCTTCTGGAGGACACTTCATAGATAAGAGGTGTTCTTACAAAGCTCTGCAATCTAGTTATTACTAGCCTCATATTTTCAGAGATGCTAAAACCTATGTATCCAATTGTGATGAATGCCAACGAATGGGTAAGCCTACTGCAAGAGACCAAATGCCACTTCAAGCCCAAGTAGTTATTGAGCCTTTCAAGAAATGGGCATTAGATTTTGTAGGGCCCATTAACCCTGCATCTAAAAAGAAAACGTATATACTTGTATCCATCGATTATGTGACTAAATGGGTTGAAGCAAAAGCTTTACCAGCTGCAAGTGAACAATCAGTGGTATATTTCCTCTTTAATGACATCTTTACAAGATTTGGTGTACCTCGTGAAATTTTGACTGATCAGGGAACTCAATTTACCTCCCATCTTGTCAAAGTTGTTATAGAACAATACCAAATCAAACACAAGAAATCTACACCCTACCATCCACAGGAAAATGGACAAGTAGAATCTACAAACAAAGTTATTGAGTCCATTCTTCCCAAAACAATATAGCTACACCACAAGGATTGCGCTGACAGATTATTAGAAGCCTTATGGGCTTATAGAATCACCTGGAGGAGTACAATAGGACATACACCTTATGAGTTGGTGTATGGGAAGCAGGTGCTTCTTTCTATAGAATTTCAGATCAAAACCTTCAGGACTGCAGTACAAGTTGGCATGAACTTAGATGAATCCCAACGAAAAAGACTCTTGCAGATTAATGAGTTGGACGAAATCAGGCAGGAATCACTTCAAACAACCACCCTCATTCAAGAGCAGAGAACAAAATGGCATGACAAGTATCTGAAAAAGAAAAATTGTCAACAAGGAGATTGGGCCATTGTATGACAACAGATTCAAGAACTTCAAAGGTAAGTTAACTACTCGTTGGATGGGACCTTACAAAATTGACACTGTCTATGATAATGGTTCAATCAGGATAAAGACAATTGGTGAACAACAGACACCACTACTTGTGAATGGTCACAGGTTGAGAATTTATAAAAAACCCCTATCAAAAGAGGAATTTATGACTCGTATACTACAAAATTCAGATATGCAGGTGATCAGTAAGGAAGCAGACCCTCCTACTGATCCACATTAGTTGATTGGTTTATTAGAAACTTTTTTACATAGGTGTGGATTGATTTTTGTTAATAAGATGAAGGTAACAAGAGATCCTTACCTCCTTTTCTTTTACTCTAGCAATTTTTTTGTAAGTAGATTTCTATAATTTATTTGATCCTTCACGAACTTGCTAAACATCAATTTGTAGGAATCAACAATACTCTATTATGATCCATTACCAACAATACTGCTTTGGTACCAGAAATCCTGTTCTGGTCCGATACCAACAGTCCTGTGTTGGTTCGGTACCAGAAGTCTTCCTTCATACGGTACTATCAGGACACATTAGCTAATTGACAAGGCATGCTACACATCTTTCAAAATATTATGTCAACTAATATGAATTATGAAGCCATGCCACAACTACTTAAGCTCGAACCAAGAAGCCGAATGCAACATCAAATGGAAACCCTTGTGAAACGATAATTTCTTTTGGCTCTATTGCCAACAAAAGGGAAGTATATTTAATTTCTTTTTGTTCTGTTGCTAGCTAAAAGGAAGTATTTTAATTTATTTTGGTTCTGTTGCTTGAAAAGAAAAAAAGAGACACAATCTTTATCTATGATTGTTCAAAGAACCATAATCCGCTTCAAAGACTAGAAATTGCCTTTATCCAGTATTTCAGCATGACTAAAGGGACAAAAACATATATTAGCCTACAAGTAACTATCTCTCCCTAACTAGACTTCAATAGTATTCATTGGATTATCTTTACTAAAGAGTAACATATGAGTATATGAACACTCTCTATCATGAGCACACTAGGAAAATTTTTATGGAAGAGGATGTATCAGTACCCTAAGGAAACTTTAGGTCATTCTCTTATGGAAAAACTCAGACAAACTTATACATCTAGATCACTCTAAAGAAATAATGTGCATAAAATAAGTTTATATTTCCTTCAGACAAATCTTTAAAAGACATTCAAAGAAGAGAATATACCTTCCAACCCAATACCATCCCAGCCTGTAAAAAGGTTTTCAGACAAGCCTCTCCTGTCACCGTGCAAATCACTCTTTAATAAAAACCAAAATAGGTGACTATGGACAAGAAGCCTCTGATGGAAAAAGGGTTTAAGAGACCAACCCACCGGGATACTGAATCGGTCTGCTGGCAGCGGGTATCGGTCTATGGTATGACTAGGCAAACCCATTAGGGTACTGAACATGCCTATTGGCAATGGGGCATTCTACCTGGGGAAGGTATTTCTCACTTATTATCACAACTACCCCACCAGAGTACTGAACAAGCTTGCTGGCAGTGGGTTTTGGTTGAGAAATGTCTTAGCTATACTTGTCTGATTGGAAAATTCACTTTTGTCATCTAAAGAAAAAAATCAAAGATCACTATTGGCATTTATGAGATACAAACTCCAGATTAATAAGCAACATAATTACTACAAGAAAATGTCCATTTGAGAACTACCTTAAGTCAACTTACCGATTTGGCATCTAAATCCTACATTATCTAAGAAGGAAACTTCTTAAGAGTGGAGCCCTAACTAGGGAGTCTAATCTACTTATACTGTGAAATTTATCTATAACATCTAATGATAGTAAATCTCTGAAGCAAGTTAGGATTGGATCTGTTCTTCTGGCAAATATATAAAAAAATATCTCATGTTTTCACTGCTAAATGCTACCTTTGTCAATAAGTCATCAAAAGAAAGACAATTTCAATTTTTAGGCATGTGATCATATGCTAGGTGATAAATGTACTTTTGAAATTTGATTTGGTTTCTTTTTCTCTTATCGTCTTTTCTCCATTATGATATAGAATGTTGAATCTTCTTGCATACAGATATGCAACATCCTTGGCATGGGGGAAGGTCAAAGAGCTCCTTCAAACCTCTTTTACAGACTCACATCTCACCTTCAGAAATCAGCATGATCACCCTACAACCCTGCAGAACCAAATACAAAAGAAGATAAGCATAGAATAAAGAAGTACATGAAATTCCAGTACCAATCTTTCAGAAAACTTTAGCCTAAAAAGATGAATTCTGACAATCTACAAGTAGTCGCATATGCTATGGGTATTGACCATACAAAGGTAAGATAAAAGGTAACATGGTATTTATTCTCCTCTGCTCATAAAACTACAATAGGTATGAACATATATACTAGATCTTATGACCTTAGTATTAAAGCCATGCACCTATCCCTCATACCCATATGCCTAAACTTAATCAATCCTCTCATAAGTGCTCGAAAATGGTTGAGGGCAAAACCACATCAAAGCATGAATATGAAGCATGTCTAGTAATGATAGGCCACGAATGTACTTCGCCCTTGAGAAAATCATGAACTTATCTTGTGTCATGAACCATGATCCAACATCAAATTCACCACTCAGAAGTCCAATCACCTATCCCAAAATGATGCTTTGACACCCAATGTCTTGTCCTCATAATTACATTAACGGGTAGAAATGAAATGGCTTATCTGGTGGCGAAGCCAACCAGATAAGCCTCATCCGGTCTTAAATTTTCCTTGTGGCATCCTTAATTAAACTTACCATTCACATTTTCGATGCCATCACCATATTCCCTTGTCATTACCTTTCTCCAGTTCCAAGCTTATTCCTCTCCACGATCTCCAGTACCAAACCCTTACCCTCATCAATTGACTAAATCCTTGTGCTACAACCCAATTCTTCTCTCACAATTTATAACGATGGTCATAAGTAAACATGAACCAGTTTTCCAAATTTATAGAAAGACCGAGGAGTTCCAACTATGTCGAGAGAAGTATGTTAGATCGAGTTGGATGCCATTTTTGGAGAAATTCATAGGCTGGCATGAGAAGATATCTCACAAATTTATTCAAGGTTACAATGGAGAGATTGCACATATAGGCAATCTACAACTGATAATCAATGAAGCAACCTTAAGGGAGGTCACGGGATTACCTAACAGAGGGAACAAATACTTCAAAGGTGTATGAATCAACAAACAAATGTGCCAACAATTTTTTAAAGAGGACCATCAACACCCTAATTGGAAAAAGGGGATCCCTAGGAACTATATAAAGGAAGAGTATCATCCAATGATTGCTAGTCTTCAACGATTCCTCACTTGTGAGGGAAGGTATGTTGTGACCTTCATATATCACCTTAGGATTCTATTACACTTTGAAGGAGGCCCTGAAATTGATTTCCCATATTTTCTATGGATGAGTTTGAAAAAAATGGTAATAGGTGTCAAATCCTTATCCAAAACTGAGAAGACTAGCATTTACCATCAAGGTCTTATTGAAATGTTAGTTTTACATGAGATTAGGAAGAAGAGGATTAGTTGGAAAGTCCTTATCACTCAACACCTTCCCACAAAAAACAAACCTGTAGAGGAAGTCCAACGTGATCCAAAGAAAAATAAGGAACCTCAAAATAAAAAGAGCAAGAAGGATAAGGCAACTCCATCATCACCTAGAACAGTGAGCCAACACGAAAAATCTAGTAAACAAGAAGGGCCCTCTTCAAAAGTCAATAAGACTTTTAAAAGTTAAGAATCAAAAGGTAAAACCAAATTAGTAGAGGAGACTTCAAAAATAGAACTTAGGGAGAAGGGCCATAAGACAAAAATTGTAAGAACAGGGAAGAACAACTTAGAAAATAAAAGTGAACAGTCTATAGGGAAATCCCCTGTAACCATCCCACAAATAGAAAAGAAGAAAATGAATCCTGTGAGCACCCCTGATCTAGTACCTCCTTGTAAAAGAACCACAAGGAGCATGGCCAAGAAAGGAAAGTCAATTTCCATTCCTCATACATAGGAAGATCCAATTGATATTACCTCTCCTTATGAAGACTTATCAGTCCAGGATGACATCCCTAGTTTGACCAAGGAACAAGCTACTATTACTTTATGTGGGATGAGGGAGGAAGTGGAGGAAAGAGAACACATCCAGCCAGTAGTAATGGAGTCAACAAGGACCTTAAAAAAAGAACATATGAAGAAAAAGATTGAGGAACTGTAAAAACATAATGAGGAACTCAAACAAGAAGTGAAAGAATACCAACTATTGGACAGGTATATCAAAAAGGAAAATAAGAAATTGAAAGAAACCAGCCAGCAACTTCAAGATGACCATGAAGAGACTTATAATAAGCTCAAGAAGGTACTATGACTCCTACAATAGGTTAGGGTCATCAAAAGGGAGATAAAAGAGGAATCCTTGGCCATCAACATCATTGATCCACAGAAGTAAAAATTGTAGTCTCAAGTTTTGAAAAAAATTGGGTTTGTTTTCAGTTGCATGAGGACATGCAATAGTTTTTGCATGGGGGAATGTTGAGACCCTCAATTGACATCCCCACTACCCTATTTTACTCCTCATATATACCTTTTTGGCTTACCTAAGCTTGGGTAAACGACAAATAATACTACCATTAGGCGTTGATAAGGTCATAATGTAAAGTATAATTAATTCATGCATTTTTGTGGTATTATTGAGATAGGAGATTAAATGTTTCATGTACTAATGCTTCAATTTTCCATGTATAATCTTTGACCTCTAGATAAGTCGATCCTTCCTGTACCAGCTCAGCTATTCGGTACTTGTGCACCGAATTTCCACTGTCTCAATCCAGTACCAAGCACACCTTCTATGCAGATCTGGTACTGAATCTCACCTGCCATGATCCAGTACCAAAGGCCGTAGACTGTTGTGATTCGGTACCCTATTTGTGCACTATTTGGATCTGGTACCATCTACCTGTTATGATCCAGTACCAATTCAGGAAGTTGTATGTACCAAGTTTAGCTCCAGATCATAACCAAGACAATTATTGGATGATTATTGAATCATAAATGTTTTAGCAAGGCTATGTTAGGATAGTTTGTTGTTGCTTCATCCTCATGCACTTCGTTTCATGAGGATGAAGCTTAGAATATGTAATCGAATAATTAAACTTAACAATTGACTGATTTGCAAATGATTTCACCTCCTTGTGTTTCATGACTAAGATTGTTTAAATAGTCATGGAAAGGATGGTGGAACAAAGTGGAGAGTTAGCATAATACAGATGTGAAGCAGTGTTATATATTGCAGAAAATATTCTGGGTGAATATTAATATAAGGACGTCATTTATCGCTATGCCTTGATCATATATAATTGAATGTGAGTTGAGTTGTTAGCATAGTTTGATTCTGTGTTTTGAAGTTTGAGTGAGAGTAATGTGTGGGTTGAAAACAAGTTTACTGTAGACTCCAGTCACTGACCAGTTGAAGTGGCAAGGGCCCACCGCCCAACAAAGGTCAAAACCTTCATAGATTAGTATTAGCATTTTCTTTCAATAGTATGAATGTTAGATTAGCTAAAGCTTTAATTCCTTCAGATGATAGCAGTACAGTTTAGACTAGATTTTAATTATATGACCATTTAGAGAGATTTACTCACTCTATTTTTCATATGCTCTATTTTTATGAATTTGATTTTGTTCCATAGACATGAATGTTGGCAGTAGTAGTCAAACATATTTGAAGGAGAACTAGTGAAGCTTACAATAACACATTGTGAACCACAACATACTCAGTATATTGACTATTGAACTACCCATGCTATGTCTTGATGATTGATGTGTGATTTCCATTTTAGAAGTGTGGTTGTATAGTTAATTCTATGNAGAAAATATTCTGGGTGAATATTAATATAAGGACGTCATTTATCGCTATGCCTTGATCATCTATAATTGAATGTGAGCTGAGTTGTTAGCATAGTTTGATTCTATGTTTTGAAGTTTGAGTGAGAGTAATGTGTGGGTTGAAAACAAGTTTACTGTAGACTCTAGTCACTGACCAGTTGAAGCGGCAAGGGCCCACCACCCAAAAAAGGTCAAAACCTTCATAGATTAGTATTAGCATTTGCTTTCAATAGTATGAATGTTAGATTAGCTAAATCTTTAATTCCTTTAGATGATAGCAGTATAGTTTAGACTAGAATTTTAATTATATGATCATTTAGAGAGCTTTACTCACTCTGTTTTGCATATGCTCTATTTTTATGAATTTGATTTTGTTCCATAGACATGAATGTTGGCAGCAGTAGTCAAACATATTTGAAGGAGAACTAGTGAAGTTTACAATAACACATTGTGAACCACAACATACTCAGTGTATTGACTATTGAACTACCCATGCTATGTCTTGATGATTGATGTGTGATTTCCATTTTAGAAGTGTGGTTGTATAGTTAATTCTCTGGGTCAGATAGTAGAGTTGATCTGTCAAAAGAAATCCATCTCAAGATTGCATGTGCCATAATGGAGTAGATAGCCTCTCTGTGAAAGACAACCAAAGTGCATTTGGGTTTGCTAGTTTGTTTTGTTCCCAGCATACATAATCTAGAATAGTTCTATACTCATGACATTAGAATTACCTTTCTTACTGGTGTCTTGTAACTATGTTGATTATGAATCCCGAATTGATAGTTAATGAGTGCATTATACTAAACATATAAGAAGCACAACGACCAATATCCTCAATTGTTGGCTGAGAATTTTCGATCACTAGGATCGAAGGTCCAATAGATGAATTAGGACTAGCATGCGCAAAGGATAACTTATCAATCGTCACTATTTTCCCTTCATGAGGAAAGCATACGAAATGATCATATTCATGGCATAAGTCCAATTACTCCCTAGTAATAAATTATAGTCAAGGGGTGCATCAACCACCTCGACATCCACCTTCACTATCTTTCGACTTAACTGGACTGAAAATGCAGGAAGCATTCTGTGGGATTGGAAATAATCACCATCAAAGTTGGTAAACATAGTCATAGATTGCGAGAGAGTTGGAGATCTAATGGATTTCCAACATGTTAGGGACGTCATGCACGTTGCAACACCCTCATCAATAAAAATTCATTTGATGATATATTTCGAGTAATCCACATGGATTTGAAATACCATGTAAGTGAGGCTTGACATCCATGACGTCAAACTTGATAACCTTTGAGCCACATAGGTCTAGAGCTCCTAATGTAGATGAAAAGGCATTCATATGTGAAGGAAACGTCTGGAGAACCTTCAAAGATGGCATCACACAAGGGGTTTGACCCATATCTTTGACAATCGAATAGTTTTGGGAAGATTCAGAATTGGGATTGTGGGAAGAGTGTTTTAGTACTCCTTTTAGAATGTGAGGTGGAGGCTCTGGCTCTTCAATCTACAAAGGTGTTCCTAGAGGAGAGGGAGACTCTGAACCTATAAGAGTCTGTGAAGAACCTTAATAATGAGATTGAGTGGCTACGTCAATATGAGACTTGACCATATTAACAAATAGATAGTCACCTTCATGTGCCAAGGGGCTTTTATTCCCACTCAAATCATTTCTAGTCTTGGAGGACATCGAAGCCATGTGCTATTTATGTGGAAACATAATGGTCAACACAGAAGGTAGTTGAGATAAGAGCCTTGAGGCTTCCTTAATGTTGGGGCATAGGTGGGTAAGGTGATCATATTTACAAAGTTTACAAGGAAAATTCACCTTCCTCTTTTATTTCTTTCCCTCACCAACATTATTATTTGATCCATCATTGTTAGCATTTTCCTTGATTTTTTTATTATTTCTCCCACCCTTACGATTATTACCTCTTCCTTTATTTCTATTCCCTCTTGGTTGTTGGTTACCATTTGGGTTGGTCGATGATTGTACATAATGCACATCCTCCCACTAAGTGGGAGTGGAGGACAAAGACAAATTTTGTCCTGCTATAGACTGGCTTAGAGGAAACTCCTTCAACTGGTTCATGACTTGTAGACTTAGCATTTGCAGAGCCTATGATGCCATTGGGATGAGGCCCAAGAATTTTTGTAGGGTTGTAATTTGAACGCGATGCGTTCTGAATAATTTCATATAACATCCCAGATTGAGCATATATGAGGTCCAATTACTAGGCTTTGAAAATAGCTTCCTCCTCAGATGTTACCCTGGATGTAGAAACATCCTTCGAAATATAAGGAAATAGGGACTTAAGGAACCATTAAAACATAAAATTTGGAGGAATTTAAGCTTTAATCAACCTCTTCCGTATACACCTCTCTTGGA
>JASDQU010436034.1:24292-40726 GCA_032191745.1 Picea mariana
TGTAGGTTATGCAGAGGGAGTCATCAAACTCACCTTTTCCCTCATATGGATGAACACTCAAAATTACTGGAAGACATGACTGGTTTCCAACCTCAACTTCCAATTGCTTATCACAATCTTACTCTCGACCCACCTATAGTTGATGGAATTATCAATCCATTCCCTTGATCGGTCATTATGATTGATCATGTAGTTAATCTGGTCACATCCTTAGTTGATCATGTTGGCAAAGTGGTCGATCTGATCCCATCATCAATCGATCCCACTATCTCATTAGAGAGTGTAACCCAAGCGGTCGATCAGTTTCCACCTATTGACCCCATTCTCCCCTTGGAGAATGAAACCCAAGTGGTCGATTTGATGTCATTATCAATCGATCCTATTATCTCATTAGAGAGTAAACCCGATACTGCCCATGTTTTTCTCGTTGATACAAAATCTACCCTGCTAGGGGGCATTCCTCCTCCCGTGGAAGCCCCACCAAGTAATGAGGCCATCCTTTTTGACTAGGGTGTGCTAACTAGCCCTCATCTTCCCTCTCACAGTCCTTTCAATATTACAGTACAGGTTTGTGGTCGGGACTTTCCTCAAACGTTGATATATGAAGGTTCGTCCATTAGTATTTTGTCCTCTATTGGTTGGAAAGATTTGGGTTATCCTCAGCTTGTGTCGCTTACCCAGACTCTATTTTATTTTAACAAAAGAACCAGTGACACTTTAGGGATCCTTCCTCAATTTCCCATAACTTTTGGAGGGAAAAATATCTTTATTGATGTCATGGTAGTCCAAGACCCCTTGGATTTTGATTTACTCATTGGGAAAGATTATGTATATGCCATGAAAGCTATAGTGTCCACTCCTTTTTATGTGATATCTTTCCCTCATGATGGAAGAATTGTGACTGTTGATCAACTTTTAGATTTTTTCCCTGACTTGACCTTGACTTCAATGACCTCCCTAAACGGTTCTTATATGCAGTCAGTATCACCCCTGCCATAGGTCAATTATGTGGTGTTGTCTCCCATGATTTTAGTTGTCGATGCAGATGAGCCTCTCGTTGTAAGCTCAGTCTCTTATGACTTAGATCTGGTAGTTGAAATTCTTATTTCTTTGATAGGGTCTTTAGAGATTGATCTCCTTACCCCTGTCGCGAATCTCGACATGTATCCCTTCTTGAGTGTGTTTATTCCATCAAATGAAGATCTATTGGAATCCATGACTAAGTTTTGTCCCTTGACATGGTGTCCTTCCGAAGCATCGTCCTCTCGGAATCCATGATTAAGAAGAGAGTGTTGAACATGGTTTTATGATTTCAATCTCATTAAAAAATGAAACCAACTTTGAGCATGGTTTTCTGATTTCAAGCTCGTTAAGAAATGAAACCATTAACAAGGATAGTTTTCACGTATCTATAGCAACCTCGTTAAAAAATGAAACATAGCTTACGAGCATAGTTATTTTTTTTGTGTCAAGCTCATTAAAAAATGAAACAGAGGTCTGGGGATTGAACTTGGATTCTCGAGCATAGTTTTTATTCCTGTGTCAAGCTCGTTAAAAAATGAAATATATTTTTCCCCCCTCTCTGTTTGAGTCAAGTCCTTCATCTAGTATTTGAAGCTTCATTTCATCCGCCTGTGTTGTTGGATGAGACGAATCTTGGGGGGAAATGCTTCCAGCCTCTGGAATTCATGTTGAAGTTAAAGCCGCTAGTTTCTTAAGCTAGGGGCTAAGTACCAACCATCCCTGGATTATGTGTTGGGAAGCCTCAAGCATAGTTTTTACTTTGGTTCAAGATTGTGTAAAAATGAAACCACCTAACTTAAGAATAGTTTCCTTTGGTTCAAGATTGTGTAAAAATGAAACCAGGTCTAATTATAGTTTTGGCTAGTTTTGAGCTTGTGTAAAAATAAAATCTATCCTAAGCATAGTTTTGTTTTGTTTTAAGCTTGTGTAAAAATGAAAAAAATCCCGAGCTTAGTCTTTGTTCTTTCTCATGCTCGCAAATCAATGAGAATGTAATCGAGTATACTTTTATCACTTTTTCGGACTCATAAAGGTTATACAAAAAAGGAACCATCTGGAGTTCTCATTGATCTCTTTTCAAACTTTCTAAACATGAAACGATTGTCGAGCGACCTTGTTCTTTTCACGCTCATAAAATTATTTGAAGAAAACATTTGTTGAGTGGTAGATTATCTCTTTTTTGGTATCATCAGAATACTTTACGAAAAAAGACATTTTGGAATTTTCTTTAAGTGTTTTTCAAACTCTCTAAACATGAAAAACCCTCGATTTTACTTTCTTTGGACTCATAAAACAAACATAGAAAGGACCATATGGGACCAAACCACTCCTTCCTAGGGTTCGTTAAATATACTCTTAAGGATGAGCTTACAGTTCAAGCATATGTTATCCTCCTCAAGCTTGTGTAAAAATAAATAGGTATTCACCAGGAATGGTGGGGGGGAAATTGGGAAAGAAATGTATATAACTTGTATTGTATGGAAGAGTCAATTTTGAACATGACACCCTTTCACTTGATTTATGTCTAGGTTGGAAAATTTGCTTGTCTCTTGATCATAATCCTTTATAAGATTACCCTTTGGTCTGTGATCCCTGTTGTTGAGTTAGTATTTCCAAGACAGTTGTCATGTCGTTAATATGTTCAAAGAGAAGTTCAACCCAGAAAGCCTTCTATTGCGTCAACCATTTCTGCAGTCCTTAAGCCTTTTATTGTGTCGGTCATCCATGAATCAATCATTAATCACTTTTTACTCTGATCTACCTCAAATCTTGTTACCCGTTTCATGTCATTGATGGGGGATACATTAAGGCCTTCCCATGACAAGTATTTTCCTGTCGACTTCAACTCATTATCCAGGAATTATACTTAGAAATTGATTGGTACCTTGCAACTTTCATGCCTCAATGGCAGGTTTCCTCACTTTCGACAGTGGGTTTTCATTATTGACCACTGATCGAGAGATTTCGTCGAGTGTTCGACTTCAACTCATTAATTCATATTCGTTGGATTGTACCAGAGTACCTTGGGAGTCATTGACATTAATGGTAATTTCCCTCTCACTTTTTAACAGTATTCATTAATGACACGTAATCAAGTTGTTTCTACCATGTTCGACTTCAGCACATGTATTTGCATGGTTAGATTCATACTATAGAGTGGTGGAGATGAAGACCCTGGATCTTTTCTAATAGATTCAGGTTGCGTTGGAGTATATTCATAATGTATTATTGCATAGATCCACATTTTATGTCTTGTGGCTATGTTCAAATTTGAGTCTTTAACACATAGATCCACAGTGTAGTTTTGGTGGCTATGTTCATATTTGAGTCATATCGGCATGGATGCACAATTTATGTTTGGTGGCCTTGACCTGTCTTACTTGACATGGATCTTTCCATGTTTGAATTTATGCTTTGAGTTATTTGTATTCTGAGTATGGGAATGCCTACCTCAATGATGATATATTATTGTACTTCCTTGTTTGTTGGTAGGTTTCCAACCGATTGTTCCTGGTTCAGAACTGCTGGAAGGAACCTAACAACATCAAGGCATCTGGTTGTATCTTTCTTCCACATTATTTAATACAGATATACTTTTCTTTTCTATATGAATGTTATGTGTTCATATTGTATGATTCCTTGCTCACGTACATAGTTTCATATCAAATAGACTCTGTTATTATTATCTTCATTGGCTTGTGTTCTTTTGCAGATATTTCTCCATAAGCCTTGTGAAAGAGCTTGGATTGCATTGGAGAAGTTGGATATTCGATATTTAAAAGGTATGTTCTAGAACCATTTCTCATTTGATAATTGAAATATAAGGAAAGAGTAGTGTATTGTCTTGTTTTTTTCTAGTTTCATAGTGAATCTATGGGGATTGATTTGTGTCTGCACTTAACAATTAGCCTAATAACAATCGACTATTGTTTCACAAACCTGGTCCGGGCTCCTCTTCACCAAGCTTCAAGTGCACCTTTATATAAACTTATCCTCTCAACCTTCTGATCTCTTCATGGGAAGTGAATGGGTTAAATGGAGGGAGAAGGGGTTAATGAGGGAATGTTGAGGCAATTCTCACAAAAGGGTTGCAATATCTTGGTCAAGGAGAGGAAGTAAATCGGGCAGAGTTTCATTGTTCTTATGCTTAGATTTGGAACAAGACCCCAACACCTCCATTTATATGAAAAAAGGATGGTTATTTAGTTGGGTGAAGGGATATATCATGTGTATTAGTTGGGAAACTACCCAATAGCCCATAATCTCAATGAATTCCTTGCAACTTTTTTTTTTGCAACTTTTGCAAGTATACGCGGGCTGTAATGGTGCAACATGCATATGTACATGAGTTGTAGTGGTGCAGAAAACATATGTACATGGGCAGTAATGGTGTAGGGCATGCACATCTTCAAAAAAATGGTTTTTTAAGAAGAGCAACTCAACAGTTCTTTGGCAAAAAATGCAAGTAAGAGGGCCAAGTCCATGTATGCATGTGTAGAGAAATTTAGGGTTATAATAGATGCCCCCTAATGTGTGAGGTTAAAAGAGAATCTCATGGCCAAAATACATTACAAAAGCTTCACCAATGTATGAATTTGAGTGAGGCAGGGACCAAAGTTCGAGAGGTTCCATCTACAAAATAACAATTGTCTCTCTGAGGCGAGCATACCCATGCTTGGGATGAATTAAATCATGGTTTCCAATCAAATACATTGAAGATCCATGCCATATAACTATATAAAGTGTAGCTATGAGAAATACACAATGAATATTGTTGGCACAGGGGCAGACCCAGGGTTCAACTCCGAGAGTGCACCAATAAGCCCTAACTACTGGCCCTTTTGGCAACACCTGCCAAAAATATGCAGTCTCACCCGAGGCAGTTATGAGGGGGTTGCAGGAAAGAGATGTCTACAACCAAAGGGAATATCAAGTGGATTTAACTCAAGAAAAACACAACATTAATATATCACTTATCGTCTAAGATCTATTCTTTACATCTACTTATCAAAGATAAAACAGTAATGCAATCATAGTATATCAATTACAGAGATAAAATACCGATCACACACAACACAAGATCTACGTGGTTCACCCTCTCTCTAGGGATACGTCCACAGAACTATGCTATAATATATTAAGGTAAAGCATACAGTTCTTGTCTACGCTCTTAGCTAGGATATCTTCTTTCTTCTCCTCTCTTTCTCTTCCCTCCCTGCACACCCAGCTACACGGTTGATCTTCACACCTAGCTGAAGATATTACAATACCAAAAGGCTCTCTTCCTCAACACTTCTCTCTCTCACAACAACAATTAGATCGATCAATAACAACAATGACAATCTTGACACCAACCCAACCCAGGTCTTCTTGACCTCTATTTATACATTTCAATAGCTCACCGACATCCTTAGGCTGAAACCTAGGTGTTCAAAACCCTAGGTGTGTAAAACCCTATGTCAACTTGATCCGTATTTCCAGGGCTTCGCTAGCCTGTCTTTCCTTCCTTCTCGTGCGGTGCTCCAAAGCATCCAACAGTGGATTTTCCCACTTGCTGAGTTGTTTACGATCCTTCTTTATTGCTTATCTGTCATCCCCGATATCCTCATCCAACAACTTACTTCGCTCCATATTTTCTTCTCTTTTGCTCACTTCGACCCAGTAACAGTCACTGTATCTTCCGTGGAGTTCGCATTCTCCCTTTTCTTCCTTGATATTCACATACTTCCATAACCAAAGGCCAACAGGCCCCCAACACTCACTTGGCCAACCTCTACTTTCTTCTCGATGCCTCCTCTTTTTCCCTTGTGCAGATTTTCTTTTCTGTGTTTGGTAACCAGTTTCAAATGCACCTGGTACCTAGACCCGCTTCTTCTTGCATTTGCTGAGAACTGCGGGGCAGCTGGTTGTCATAGTATAATTTCAACTGGCTCCCATTCACTAATCCTTCCTTCCATTCTCCATTCAGCGTTTTCAATTGTGCATCTCCTCCCTCCGTAACATAAGTGATCTCGTATGGCCCTAGCCAATGCGTTCGGAGATTCCCAGGATGTTTTATGAACTTACTATCATATATCAGGACTAGATCACCTTGTTTGAATGCCTTCTTCTTGATGTTCCTGTCATGGTAGGCCTTCTCTCTTTCCTTCTGTACTTGTTAATGGAATCCTGCAATGAATATATCTTCCTCTAGTTCAACCAGCTGTGCAAGCCTCTCTTGAACATCTCCAGGGTCATCCATATCTGTAAAGGCATCAATTCTCAGGCTTGTGACCAAATACTCCATTGGAACAACAACTTCAAGACCATATACCAACTTAAAATGGGTTTGCATTGTTAGCTTCTTGCAAGTGGTTCTATAGGCCCATAATACTGTTGGTACTCTTAGATCCCAATCATCCCTATTCACATTGAAAATATTGGTTAGTATTGTTTCCAAAATCTTGTTGAATGCTTGAACTGTCCCATTTGATTGTTGATGGTATGGCGTGCTCTTCTGATGGTGGATAGCAAATTCTTCAGTCAGGGCTTCAACTGTCTTATTGATGAAATGTGTTCCTTGATCACTCATAAGGATATTTGGGCATCCAAATCTAGTTATGATGTCATCAAATATGAAGTGCACAACTATAGTTTCACTACACTCCTTAACTGCTCTTGCTTCGGCCCATCTGGTCAAGTACTCTGTAGCTGTAATTATGTACCTTGCCCCTATGTGCTTTCCTGGTGGGTTTATAGGTCCAACGAAGTCAATGGCCCATTTCTCAAATTCTTGTAGGGTCAGTTGTGGTGCCAATGGAATTTCATCTCTTCTGGATGGTTTCCCAACTCTTTAGCATACATCCCAGGCTCTGGAATAGTCTTTAGCATCTCCGTGTAAGGTAGACCACCAAAGGCCAGCTCTCAGAACCTTCTACGCAGTTTCTTTTCCTGCATAATGACCTCCTTTGATGCCTTCATGAGATTCTGCGAGGATTAGTGGTCGTTCTGCCTCCATAACATACCTTCTCAATATCACATCAGGTCCCATCGTGTATAGATGTCCATATATAAGTGAGAAGTCTGCAGGGCGCATGACTAGTTGTTTCTTCTGAGGAATTGTGTATTCACTAGGTGCCATTCCTGTTGATAGAAAATGGACCATCTTGGTGAAGTGGTCAAAAATATTTATAATGGACAATAGATGTGCATATGACAGAGTATCCTCCAAACTAATAGGCTCTTCGCCATTTTACAACCTCGAAAAATGGTCAGGGCCTTTGTTCATTCTACTTGGATTTACTATGATCTCAAAATCATATTCTTGAAACAGCAAAATCCATACGCATATCGTTCCCCCCAACACTGGCTTTTGGATTAGGTATTTTAGCGTGGAGTGATTAGTAAACTTTTAAAGTGTCCTCCCAACAAGTAGTGGAGAAATTTATGCAATGCATACACCATGGCCAATCCTTCTCTCTCTATAGTGGTGTAATTATATTCTGTTGTTGATAGATTCCTGCTAGTAAAGGATAACGGGTGGTCAATATCTCCTCCTCCCGGTTGTGCTAACACAACTCCTAAAGCAATGGAAGATGCCTCAACATGCAGATGAAACTCCTTGGTCCAATCTGGGAAGACCAGAATGGGCGCAGGAACCATTTTCTGTTTCAATGTGTCGAAGCTCTTCTAGCATTATTATTTGCAACTAAACTGACAATCCTTCTTCAATAGTGTCTCCATGGGCGTTGTGACGTAGAACTATCAGCCCTCGGGCCGAGATCCTCTTTTAGGATCATTCGGATTCTTCCTTGAGCCGGACAGACTCTTTTGATTCCTCGCGGGAATCTCAATTTGATCGATCCACAGGTCCTTTTCACAACTTGCAATCTCACGAGTTCATGAGTCGTGACTCCCGACTCTTCCTTCTCAAATCCGTGATACCCAAGATCACGAAATGGGTATATCCCTTTCTTTCTTCAGTGCCCTCCTTGCGCGACTGCCGACTAGGCTAAGCGCTAGCACTTCTTGCCTCTCATGCCTTCGTGAGTTCAAAGGTCCGACCTTGGCACCTTTCTTTCCCGAACCCCCGAGAGGCGATATTGACCTTTCTCCACTCGTTCTCACTACTCGGGACTTCGCGAGTCAAAGGGTCAAACTTTCATTCACTTATCTCCCAAATCCCCAAGACACAAGAAGTCAGTGGGGTGTTGACTCCTTCCTCGATGTGACGTGTGTCCACCGGTCTATTTCCTGGGCCCACCGTGTGGTTCTTCCACGTGTCTCTTATACCCAACTTCGGCACTTCGCAGCTTCACATACTGAACCACTACCTCCATTGTATCCTGACACCCAAAATGTTGAGATTACGAATTCCTCGCTTCCAGGGATGATTTTAAGGATGGAAATTTGTATTAAAATGTAGAAATATGGGCTAATATTGCTAGTCCTTAACATGAAAAATGTAAAATTTTTTGCAATAGTTTTATAAAAATATTCAAATTTCTAAGGATTTTGTGTAGTTTCTATAAATTTTTGGCGATTTGTAGGCTAAATTAATTTTAATCTATGGAATTTGGTCGAATCATTTTTAGAAAAAATGGAAATTAGCGAATCTTTTTTTGGGTAAAACCATGGAAAATTAGCCCATTTATGAAATTTAGCCCATAAAATCATCTATGCTCACTTCCTCTTATCACAACTCACGACTTCAGGACTTTCAGGACAGAAGTCTCAACTTCCTATCCACCGATATGTCGAAACACTGTAATTCCGACACGTCATCAGCACGGGTCCCACGATGGAACTTCCTTCCTTTTTTATTTTCAGACTTCACAAATCCTGATGCTATGCTCTCGGTTCTCTGACTCACGAAACCCTGAAATGGTCAACAAAGGTTTTACCTCTGAGTCGACATGTCCACTCTGTGCTGTCAGGTTCTTCTACACCTTCAACCCTCCGAATGCACGATATGCATGGTGATAATCTGATCCAATGGTCCTCACTTGACCTGGATCCTACAGCTGTCCACGCTCCTCATGATTTCGCCACTCGTGACTTGGAGCGCCCAATCTTTGGGCTCTCACCTTGTGAACCTCCGAGTTCGCAAGCTCCCTAGATATCTGCCACCTGTCCTCCTCTGATGGATGGCCTAGATTTTTTTTGCGACTTCGCGACTCGCGAAGTTGAATGACTTCCCTTTCTAACCTCCGATGCTTGAATCCCTGATATGGGTGGTTTCACGACACGTATCCTCCTTCTAACGGATGGCTTAGATTCTTTAGCTACTCTAGGACTTTGTCTTTTTTTATCTCGTGAGTCTTGATGAAAAATTTTCGAACCTTCAACTCGTGAATCCCCGAGATGAGATTTCGCGAGTGATCCAACGTTCCAATTTCTCCTGAGCCTTACACTTCAAAAAAAATGCTCATCGTAACCTTCTCGCTCCTCTGCAAGATCTGATGGTTCTCGGAACCTCATGAATCCTCCATAGAGAATTCTAACCATTGAATTCCTCCTTGACGATTTCTGCGAAATGAACACAGTGTCTCCTTTCGGAACTTGTCCTCCTGCAAACCAATGTTGCTGCACCTCCTTCCAATACTTCAAGGCACTGGTTCTCTTTGAGCTTCTCTTTGAAAACTTTGAAGGATCTATACCTTTTGATCTTTCTCCACAACTCGAGTCTTCAAGAAGACTCCTACAAACACTCCTTACAGCACTTCTTCAAATACACTCCAAATATTTGAAATTCTTAGACTCTGTACACTCTCATGCGACAACAGTCTTTCAACAACTCCCTCAGGTTGCAAACTCTGAGACTCTTCTCAGCCAACGCACACTTTGCACAGCTCCTGTGCTTGACTTGTACTTCTGGGAGAATGAGAACAATGCTATCCCTTCTGAGCTTTCAGAGATTGAAAAACTATGAACCCATCAACGCAATCCTTGCGGACAATTTCACTGCACTCCTTGCAAGAATACTCTTTCTCAGACAGAGAAACAATTGAAACTCATTCTTTACTCTCCCTCTCTTCATATTTCAGACATTTAATATGAAATCAAGCATTCACGCATCAAAGCAAATGCATAACAGAGAGTAAACAATCATGAGCATAACATTCAATCATGCATACACAGAAAGTATTTGAACGACATGATTCTAAATCATGCTCCTTATATTAATCTCAGAACTTTTGTACATGGGTTCTTCTACACAGTTTTCTACTTCTACTCTCCTATGCTCTCTTCTCATGCTGCTAATTGTTACAATAATACAAGGGAGGGTGTCTATATCCATTTTCCCTCCGACCCTAAAACTGTTTAATCTGAGAATTCAAAGATACCAACATTAACTAACATAAATGCCTCTTAGTCCTTCAGACAAGAGCGAGACTCTCAAGGTCTGATCACAATCTATCAGTACGCTCTTTCTTAATTGTTTCATTTATGTTTGGCACATCCAATTTAAAATTTTTTTAAACAATTCATCATGTGCCCAAAATGTGTTGGTGTGTGTCCCACGCTCTCTTGATGTTGGCGATGCTCTTGCATCATACTTCCCCGCTTGAAAATTTTCATGGGCTCCTGTCCATGATCTCTCGCACAGTCTGTCCATGCTTCTGGATCTCTGCTTCATTCACCTAGCTGGCATCTTCAACTGGATGTCCCTTCCACTTGACCAAGTATTCAAATTATTCTTTTCCTCTAGTCCTTTTGCTAACCCTTTTGTCCAGTATGCTTTCCATCTGTGGCTTCTTTGCGACTGGCATCTATTTTGTCCACTGAACCTTTGGTTGTTCATCATTTGTTCCTACTTCCTCAGCTTTGTATGGGTACAAATATGAGACATTGAATATCGAAGAAATTCTGATCCCATCAGGTAATTCAATCTCATAAGCATTTGCCCCAAATTTCTTCAAGACCTTACATGGTCCAATCTTCTTCATCTTCAGTTTGTTATATGTCCCCTTTAGGAACCTTTCCTTTCTCAGATGTGCCAGAATCAAATCACCAACCTCAAATTGAAGTTGTCTCCTCTGTTGATCTGCTCTGTGCTTATACTCTTGGCTCAAGTTTTTCAATCGCTCCTTCACCTGGCTGTGAAGTTCCTTCATCGCTTCTATGAAATCCTCTGCACTAGCACTCCTAGTTGCATCCTGTTCTGAATATCTCAATTCTGAAACTCCTCTTGGATGTATCCCATAAACAATCTGGAATAGACTCTGCCCTGTGCTTTTGTTTATTGAATCATTATAAGCAAATTCCGCCTGTGGCAGAATATTGTCCCACTGATTGTGGTGTTCTGTCACTAAGCTCTTCAACAAGTCTCCCAAACTTCTACTCACAACTTCCGTCTGTCCATCCGTTTGAGGATGATAAGATGAACTAAACGACAAGTTTGTTCCCAACTTTTTCCATAAGGTTCTCCAGAATTGTCCCATGAACTTGGTGTCTCGATCCGAAACTATGCTCCTTGGTAAGCTGTGAAGATGAATGATTTCTTTGAAAAACAGATTCGCAATGTGAGTTGCGTCACTGGTTTTCTGACATGGTATGAAGTGTGCCATCTTACAAAATCTGTCTACTACTACAAAGATTGAGTCAAACCCTCTTTTTGTTTTCGGCAACCCCAATATGAAGTCCATGCTTACTGCATCCCACGGTCTATCAGGTATGGGTAACGGTTGATAAAAGCCTGCATTTTGCCTCTTCTCTTTTGAATGATGAAAAATTTTGCATCTGTCCATGAATATTTTGACATCTACTCTCATTCTTGGCCAACAATATGACCCATTTAGCTTTGAGAACGTCTTTTCATGACCGAAATGTCTGACCAATACCCCACTATGTTTTTCCTTCAGCAAATTCTCCCTCATGGAGCATTTTGGAATACAAAGTTGATTACCCTTAAATAGTAATCCTTTCTGGATCATGTATTATGTCCATTGGCTTCTGTCCCTGAGAATTGGATTCTCACCTACTTCATACGCCTCCTTAAAATATGGATCATCTTTCTACATGTCCCTGAGATCATCAAAACCCAGTGTTTTGACTCTAAACTCTTGCAATAGCAAACATTTTCTGCTCAAAGCATCAACAACTTTGTTAGCAGTTCCAGAAATATGCTTACTTACAAAAGTAAATTTATGCATGTATTCAACCTATTTAACATGTCTTTGATTCAACTTCTCCTATTGAGTCACAAATTGCAAAGCATGATTGTCATTGTATAAGACAAACTCCTTGGGAATCAAATAGTGTCTCCACTTCTTCAATGCCTGAATAATAGCATATCACTCCTTGTCATATGTGGAGTACTTCATTTTCACTTCATTCATCTTCTTTCTAAAGTATTCTATCGGCCTGTCTGCTTGGCTCAAGAATGCCCCTATTCCAAATCCACTTGCATCACATTTTACCTGAAATGTCTTTTTGAAATCCGGCAACACCAAAATTGGTTGTTCCGTGATTTTCCTTTTCAACAAATTGAAGATTTTCTCAGCCTCTTCTGTCTAGTGAAAAGACTTATGTCTATTCTTCACTGTGTCCATCATCAGTGCACTAATTCCACTGAAATTCCTGATGAGCTTCCTGTAGAAACTAGCCAATCTGTGAAAACTTCAAACTTCAAAGATACTCTTTGGTGATTGCCAATTCTTAATTACCTCCACTTTATCTAGATCCATATTCAACTTATCTATAGAAATAACAAACCCCAAATAAATGAGCTATGTCTTCATGAATGAATATTTCTTCATATTTATCAGCAGCTTCTCTTTTTGTAGCCTCTTCATCACTGTAGCCAAATGTTTCAGATGCTCTGCCACTGTTTTACAGAAAATCAGTATGTCATCAAGATACACAATGAAATTTTTTTCGATGAACTCCTACAACCCTTCATTAGTCTTGAAGGTTGTCTTCCATTCATCACCTTCTCTCATATGAATCTGGTGATATCCACTTTTCAAATCAATCTTCGAAAAAATTTGGCCCCACTCAAGAAATCCATTAAATCATCCATCCTTGGCAATGGGAATCTATACCTGATGGTTATCTTGTTAATTTCCCTTGAGTCTCTATACATCCTCCAGCCTCCGTCTTTCTTCGGACTAAGCATTGTTGGAACAACACATGGACTCAAGATTTCTCTAACCAACCCCTTGTCCATTAAATCCTGGACCTATCTTTTGACTTCTTCATTCTCCTGCGGCATCAATTTGTATGCTGCTTTGTTTGGTAAACTAGCTCCAGGTATGATATCAATATGATGACTCACACTTCTGATCGGTGGAAATGAATGAGGTAGTTCATCCACTACTATGTCAGCAAACTCTTCCAACAGTTTCTGAACCTCTTCCGGTAAATCATCTACCCTTGTACTGGTTAAAACAATTTTAAGTTTCTTGAGCACAATGAATTGTGGTTCCTCCTTCTTCTTAACCTCTGTAAGAAGTTCCTTCCCACTCATGAGAAGTACAATGTTGCTTACTTCAAGTTTCACCTCCTTGTCCTTAATCGAAAACAACATGTGAGTTCTCCGATTCTTCTCTAGGGTGTATGTGTTCTTCCTCCCATCATGAATCACATTTCTGTCATATTGCCACGGTCTACCCAGCAATAGATCACAAACATCCATGGGAATAACATCACAAAGTATTTCATCTTTATACCCTTCTATTTTAAATTCAACCAAACATTGTTTAGTGACATTTACCTGATGTCCTTTTTGTAGCCATGAAACTCTGTATGGGCTTGGATGTTCAATAGTTTCTAGCTCCATCTTTTCTACCATCTTTGTAGAAATGAGATTATCTATTCTACCACTGTCCACAATGACCTTGCATACCCTATCCTTGGTTTTGCAATCAGTCCGAAAAAGATTGTTCCTTTGTACTGGATTCTCCACCTCCTTCTCTGGCGTTAAGAGAACTTTTCGCATCATCAGTGATCTTCTGCCTTCAACATCTTTTGCCTCAACATTTCCCCTTTGTGCTTCGACAATGTGAGTTTCACCACCTTATTTCTTCTTATCTAGACATTCATAAGACTTGTGTCCATTATTTCCACATGTGAAGCATTTTACCACTCCACCTCTTCCTCTTCCTCTACCTCTGGTACGAGGAAAAATGTTTTCATCAGTATACTGACCTCTCTGTTCGGTATGTTTCCCTCTCTGTGAGCTTCCACCTCTCTCAGTTTGAGTCTGAGGTTTCTTCTAGTTTTCCTTGGGTTTATGATTTCTATCCTGGGCAACTGATTTGCCTCTAGATTGACTTCTCCCTCAGCCTCTTTGACCTTGTTTTTGGCTCAGCTTCTCTTCAGCTTTTAGAGCCATCTGATAAGCATCTTCCACCATTCATATGGTCATCATGCTCATCTCATCTTGAATGTCGTATCTCAGACCATTCACGTATCTCGTAACCTTTTCGTCATCACTTTCGTGATGACCTGCTCTGATGTTCAGCCTGTAGAATTCTTCAGTGTACTCCTTCACTGTCATCAGCTTCTGTCTCAAATTCTGCATTCTCTGAAACAGAGAAATTTGGTAATCCATGGGAATGAATTTCGCCTTCATCTTCACGATCATCCTATCCCAACCTTGATTTTCTGCATGCCCTTGCAGCATTTGTCAGCTTGTAGCTCATCCCACCACAATTTTGCATGTCCTTTCAATCTTGTGACAGCATGTTTGACCTTTTTGTCTTCCTCGACATCTTCATAGTCAAAATATGTGTCTAGAGCTCTAATCCAATCTAGAAGCTCTTCGGCATCCAGGTTTCCTTCATATACTGGAATATCCATGTTTGCCTTAGCACCCATTCTTGCAACAGCCCTAATCAGGCGTTCATTTGTTGCATCTTCTACTATGACTTCTTCTCCTTCATGTCCAGCTTCATTTTCACTTTTGAAATCACTGACATCTCCAACACCAACTATGCACCTTTGTGTTGTCTCCATGTCCTCGAGTCTGGCACGTATTTCATGCATCTCCCTTTCCATGGCTGGATTTGGCACCTGCCTATCCCTTCTTCTTGGCATTTCCCTTTCCTTTGGTGGATCGGGTGTTTTCCTGTCTCTTCTTCTCAGCGGCATGGCTAAGATTCCTTTTCCCTGCTACAAAAAGAAAAGAAATCTTTCTGTGCTCTGATACAAAAACTGACATAGACCTATCGGCCCTCAGGCTGAGATCCGCTTTCAGGATCATTCGGATTCTTCCTTGAGCCAGATCGGCTCTTTCGATTCCTCGCGAGAATCTCAATTTGGTCGATCCACAAGTCCTTTTCACAACTTGCAATCTCGCGAGTTCATGAGTCATGACTCCCGACTCTTCCTTGTCAAATACACGATACCCGAGATTGTGAAATGGGTATAGCCTTTTCTTCCGTCAACGCCCTCCTTGCATGACCGCCGACTAGGCTAAGCGCCAGCACTTCTCGCCTCTCACTCCTTCGCGAGTTCAAAGTTCCAACCTTGGCACCTTTCTTTCCTAAACCCCCGAGAGGCAATATTGACCTTTCTCCACTTGTTCTCACTACTCGTGACTTCACGAGTCAAAGGGTCGAACTTTTGTTCCCTTATCTCCTGAATCCCCAAGATGTGAGAAGTCAGCGGGGTGTTGACTCCTTCCTCTATGTGACGTGTGTCCGTCGGTCTATTTCCCGTGCCCACCATGTGGTTCTGCCATGTGTCTCTTATACCCAACTTTGGCACTTCACGGCTTCACGTCCCGAAGCACTACCTTCATTGTATCCCGACACCTGAAATACCGAGATTCTGAATTCCTCGCTTCCTCTTATCACAACTTGCAACTTCGGGACTTTCAGGACAGAATTCTTGACTTCCTATCCGCCGATATGTTGAAACACCGAAATTCCAACACGTCGGTAGTGCGGGTCCCACGACGGAACTTCCCGACTTTTTATTTTTGGACTTCGCGACTTCACGAATCCTGATGCTATGCTCTCAGTTCTCTGACTCAAGAAAGCCTGAAATGGTCAACAAAGGTTTGACCTGAGAGTCGATGAGTATTCCACCTATCCACTCTATGTTGTCAGGTTCTTCTGCACCTTCAACCCTCCAAATGCACGATATGCACGGTGAGAATCTAATCCAACGGTCCTCACTTGACTTGGATCCTACTATTGTCCTCACTCCTCACAATTTCGCCACTCACAAATTGGAGCACCCAATATTTGGGCTCTCACCTTGTGAACCTCTGAGTTTGTGAGATCCCTAGATCTCTGCCACCTGTCCTCCTCCGATGGACAGCTTAGATTTTTTTCACGACTTCGTGACTTGCGAAGTTGAATGACTTCCCTTTCTGACCTCCAATGCCGGAATCCCTGATACGGTTGATTTCGCAACACATATCCTTATTCTAATGGATGGCTCCGATTCTTTCACTACTTTGGGACTTCACCTTTCGCG
>JASDQU010436034.1:42280-56380 GCA_032191745.1 Picea mariana
CCCTTCCACTTGACCAAGTATTCAAAGTATTTTTTTCTTCTGGTCCTTTTGCTAACCCTTTTGTCCAGTATGCTTTCCATATGTGGCTTCTCTGCAACTGGTATCTGTTTTGTCCACTGAACCTCTGGTGGTTCATCATTTTTTCCTACTTCCTCAGCTTTGTATGGGTACAAATCTGAGACATTGAATATCGGAGAAATTCCGATCCCATCAGGTAATTCAATCTCATAAGCATTTGCCCCAAATTTCTTCAACACCTTACATGGTCCGATCTTCTTCATCTTCAGTTTGTTATATGTCCCCTTCGGAAACCTTTCCTTTCTCAGATGTGTCAGAATCAAATCACCAACCTCAAATTGAAGTTGTCTCATGTGTTGATCTGCTCTGCGCTTATACTCTTGGCTCAAGTTTTTCAATCGCTCCTTCACCTGGCTGTGAAGTTTTTTCATTGCTTCTACGAAATCCTCTGCACTAGCACTCCTAGTTGCATCCTATTATGAATCTCTCAATTCCGAAACTCCTCTTGGCTGTATCCCATAAATAATCTAGAATGGACTCTGCCCTGTGCTTCTATTGATTGAATCATTATAAGCAAATTCCACCTGTGGAAAAATATTGTCCCACTGACTGTGGTGTTTTGTCACCAAGCTCCTCAGCAAGTCTCCCAAACTTTTGTTCACAACTTCTGTCTGTCCATCCGTTTGAGGATGATAAGCTGAACTGAATGACAAGTTTGTTCCTAGCTTTTCCCATAAGGTTCTCCAGAAGTGTCCCACAAACTTGGTGTCTCGCTCTGAAACTATGCTCCTTGGTAAGTCGTGAAGTTGAATGACTTCTTTGAAAAACAGACTCACAGTGTGAGTTGTGTCACTGGTTTTCTGACACAGTATGAAGTGTCCCATATTAGAAAATCTGTCTACTACTACAAATATTGAGTCAAACCCTCTTTATGTTCTCGGCAGCCCCAATATGAATTCCATGCTTACTGCATCCCATGGTTTGTCAGGTATGGGTAACGGTTGAAAAAAGCCTGCGTTCTGCCTCTTCCCTTTTGAATGCTGACAAATTCTGCATCTGTCCACAAATCATTTGACATCTGCTCTCATTCTTGTCCAATAATATGACTCATTTATCTTTGAGAATGTCTTGTCATGACCGAAATGTCCAGCCAATCCCCCACTATATTTTTCCTTTAGAAAATTCTCCCTCATGGAGCATTTTGGAATACAAAATTGATTACCCTTAAATAGTAATCCTTCCTGGATCATGTATTCTGTCCATTGGCTTCTGTCCCTGAGAATTGGATTCTTAGCTACTTCATACACCTCCTTAAAATCTGGATCATCTTTGTACTTGTCCCTGAGATCATCAAAACCCAATGTTTTGACTCTGAACTCCTGCAACAACAAACATTTCTTGCTCAAAGAATCAACAACTTTGTTAGCAGTTCCAGAAATATGCTTAGTTACAAAAGTAAATTTCTGCATGTATTCAACCCATTTAACATGTCTTTGATTCAACTTCTCCTGTTGATTCACAAATTGTAAAGCATGATTGTCACTGTATAAGACAAAATCCTTGGGGATCAAATAGTGTCTCCACTTCTTCAATGCCTAAATAATAGAATAGAACTCCTTGTCATATGTGGAGTACTTCATTTTCACTTCATTTAGCTTCTCGCTGAAGTATGCTATCAGCCTGTCTTCTTGGCTCAATACTGCCCCTATTGCAAATCCACTTGCATCACATTTTACCTGAAATGTCTTTTTGAAATCTGGCAACACCAAAATTGGTTGTTCCGTGATTTTCCTTTTCAACAAATTGAAGCTTTTCTTAGCCTCTTCTGTCCATTGAAAATACTTGTATCTCTTCTTCACTTTGTCCATCATCGGTGCACTAATTTCACTGAAATTCCTGATGAACTTCTTGTAGAAACTAGCCAATCCATGAAAAATTTGAACTTCAAAGATACTCTTTGGTGATGGCCAGTTCTTAATTACCTCCACCTTATATGGATCCATCCTCAACTTATCTACAAAAATAACAAACCCCAAATAAATGAGCTATGTCTTCATGAATGAATATTTCTTCATATTTATCAGCAGCTTCTCTTGCTGTAGCCTCTTCATCACTGTAGCCAAATGTTTTAGATGCTCTCCCTCTATTTTACTGAAAATCAGTATGTCATCAAGATACACAATGAAAAATTTTCCGATGAACTCCTTCAGGACTTTTTTCATCAACATCATGAAGGTACTTGGCGCGTTCGTTAATCCAAACAGCATAACAAGCTATTCATACAACCCTTCATTAATCTTGAAGGTTGTCTTCCATTCATCACCTTCTCTCATACGAATCTGGTGATATCCACTTTTCAAATCAATCTTCGAAAAAAATTTGGCCCCACTCAAGCAATCCATCAAATCATCCATCCTTGGCAATGGGAATCTATACCTAATGGTTATCTTGTTAATTTCCCTTGAGTCTATACACATCCTCCAGCCTCCGTATTTCTTCAGACTAAGCATTGTTGGAACAACACATGGACTCAAGCTTTCTCTAACCAACCCCTTGTCCATTAAATCCTGGACCTGTCTTTTGACTTCTTCATTCTCCTGCGGCGTCAATCTGTGCACTGCTTTGTTTGGTAAACTAGCTTCAGGTATGAGATCAATATGATGACTCACACTTCTAATCGGTGGCAATAAACAAGGTAGTTCGTCCACTACTATGTCAGCAAACTCTTCCAACAGTTTCTGAACCTCTTCCAGCAAGTCATCTACCCTTGTACTGGTTAAAACAATTTTAGTTTTTCTGACCACAATGAATTGCGTTTCCTCCTTCTTCTTAACCTCTGTAAGAAGTTCCTTCCCACTCATGAAAGTACAGTGTTGCTTACTTCAGGTTTCACCTCCTTGTCCTTAATCTGCAACAACATGTGAGTTCTCCCATTCTTCTCTAGGGTGTATGTGTTCTTCCTCCCATCATGAATCACATTTTTGTCATATTGCCACAGTCTACCCAGCAATNGGGAATAACATCACAGAGTATTTCATCTTTATACCCTCCTATTTTAAATTCAACTAAACATTGTTTAGTGACATTTACCTGATGTCCTTTTTGTAGCCATGAAACTCTATATGGGCTTGGATGTTCAATAGTCTCCAACTCCAGCTTTTCTACCATCTCTGTAGAAATGATATTATCTGTGCTACCCCTGTCCACAATGACCTTGCATACCCTATCCATAGTTTTGCAAGCAGTCTGAAAAAGACTGTTCCTTTGTACTGGATTCTCCACCTCCTTCTCTGGCGTTAAAAGAACTTTTCACATCATCAACGATCTTCCACCTTCAGCATCTTCTGCCTCAACATTCCCCCTCTGTGCTTCGGCGATGTGAGTTTCACCACCTTCTTTCTTCTTATTTGGACATTCATTAGTATGAGGAAAAATGTTTCCATCAGCATACTAACCTCTCTATTCGGTATGCTACCCTCTCTGTGAGCTTCCACCTCTCTCAGTTTGAGTCTAAGGTTTCTTCCAGTCTTCCTTGGGTTTCTGATTTCTATCCTGGGCAACTGATTTGCCTCTGGATTGACTTCTCCCTCGGCCTCTTTGACCTTGTTTTCGGCTCAGCTTCTCTTCAGCTTTTAGAGCCATATGATAAGAATCTTCCACTATTCGGATGGTCATCACGCTCATCTCATCTTGAATGTCGTATCATAGACATTCATGTATCTGGAAACCTTTTCATCATCAATTTCGTGATGACCTGCTCTGATGTTCAGCCTGTAGATTTCTTCAGTGTACTCCTTCACTGTCATCAACTTCTGTCTCAAATTTTTCATTCTCTGAAACAAAGAAATTTGGTAATCCCTGGGAATGAATTTCACCTTCATCTTCGCGATCATCCTATCCCAACTCTTGATTTTCTACTTGCCCTTGCAGCATCTGTTAGCTTGTAGCTCATCCCACCACAATGTTGCATGTCCTTTCAATCTTGTGACAACATGTTTGACCTTTTTGTCTTCCTCAACATCTTCATAGTCAAAATATGTGTCCAGAGCTCTAATCCAATATAGAATCTCTTCAGCATCCAGGTTTCCTTCATATACTGGAATATCCATCTTTGCCTTAGCACCCATTCTTGCAACAACCATAATCAGGAATTCATTTGTTGCATCTTCTGCTGTGACTTCTTCTCCTTCATGTCCAACTTCATTTTTACTTTTGGAATCACTGACATCTCCAAAACCAGCTGTGCGCCTTTGTGTTGTCTCCATGTCCTCAAGTCTTTTGCGTATGTCACGCATCTCCCTTTCCATGGATGTATTTGGCACCTACCTACCCCTTCTTCTTGGCATTTCCCTTTCCTCTGGGATTGGGTGTTTTCCTGTCTCTTCTTCTAGGCAGCATGGTTGAGATTCCTTTTCCCTGCTACAGAAAGCAAAGAAATATTTCTGTGCTCTGATACCAAAATTGACGTAGACCTATCGGCCCTCGGGCTGAGATCCGCTTTCAGGATCGTTCATATTCTTCCTTGAGCCAGATTGTCTCTTTCGATTCCTCGCGGGAATCTCAATTTGATTGATCCACAAGTCCTTTTTGCAACCCGCAATCTCGTGAGTTTGTGAGTCATGACTCCTGACTCTTCCTTCTCAAATCCGTGATACCCGAGATCATGAAATGGGTATATCCCTTTCTTTCATTAGCACCCTCCTTACGTGACCACTGGCTAGGCTAAGCGCTATCACTTCTTGCCTCTCGTGCCTTTGCGAGTTCAAAGGTCCAACTTTGGCACCTTTCTTTCCTGAACCCCTGAGAGGTGATATTGACCTTCCTCCACTCATTCTCGCTACTCGTAACTTTGCAAGTCGAAGGGTCAAACTTTCATTCCCTTATCTCCCAAATCCCCGAGACGCGAGAAGTCAGTGGGGTGTTGACTTCTTCCTCTATGTGACATGTGTCCGCCGATCTATTTCCCGAGCCCACCGTGTGGTTCTGCCACATGTATCTTATACCCAACTTCGAAACTTCACAGCTTCGCATCCTGAAGCACTACCTCTGTTGTATCCCGACACCCGAAATGCCAAGATTCTGAATTCCTCGCTTCCTCTTATCGCAACTCACGACTTCAGGACTTTTGGGACAGAAGTCTCAACTTCCTATCCGCTGATATGCCGAAATGACGAAATTTTGACAGGTCCTTAGAGCAGGTCCCATGACGAAACTTCCCACCTTTTTGATTTTCGGACTTTGCAACTTCGTGAATCCTAACACTATGCTCTCGGTTCTCCGACTCACGAAACCCCAAAATGGTCAACAAAGGTTTGACCTCTAAGTCAGCGAGTATGCCACCTGTCCACTCTGTGCTTTCAGGTTCTTATGCACCTTCAACCCTTTGAATGTGTGATATGTAGGGTGAGAATCTGATCCAACGGTCCTCAACTGACCTGGATCCTACAGTTGTCCTCGCACCTCACGATTTCACCACTCGCGACTTGGAGGACCCAATCTTTGGGCTCTCACCTTGCGAACCTCCAAGTTCGTGAGATCCCTAGATCTCTACCACCTGTCCTCCTCCGATGGACAGCCTAGATTTTTTTCGCGACTTCATGACTCATAAAGTTGAATGACTTCCCTTTCTGACCTCCGATGCCCGAATCCCCGATACGGGTGATTTCACATCATGTATCCTCCTTCTAATGGATGGCTCAGATTCTTTCGCTACTTTGGGACTTCACCTTTCATGATCTCGCGAATCTTGATACAAAAGTTTCAAACCTTCAACTCGAGAATCCTCGAGATGAGATTTCGCAAGTGATCCAACGATCTGATTTCTCTCAAAATTTACACTTCAAAAAAAATGCTCACCATAACCTTCTCGCTCCTCTACAAGATCTGATGGTTCTCAAAACCTTGTGAATCCTCCACAGAGAATTCCGACCGTCAAATTCCTCCATGACGATTTTTGCAAAACGAACACAGTATCTCCTTTCAGAACTTGTCCTCCTGCAAACCATTGTTGTTGCGCCTCCTTACAATACTTCAAGGCACTGGTTCTCTTTGAGATTCTCTTCAACGAATTCGAAGGCTCTATCCCTTTTGAGATTTCTCCACAACTTGAGTCTTCAAGAAGACTCCTGCATGCACTCCTTGCAGCACTTCTTCAAATACACTCCAAATATTTGAAATTCTTAGACTGTGTACACTCTCCTGCGACAGCAGTCTTTCAACAACTCCCTCAGGTTGCAAACTCTAAGACTCTTCTCAGCCAGCGCATACTTTGCACGGCTCCTATGCTTGACTTGCACTTATACAAGAATGAGAACAATGCTATCCCTTCTGAGATTTCAGAGATTGAAAAACTCTGAACCCTTCAACACACTCCTTGCAGACGATTTCTCTGCACTCCTTGCAGGAATACTCTTTCTCAGATAGAGAAACAATTGAAACTCATTCTTTACTCTCCCTCTCTTTAGATTTCAGACATTTAATATGAAATCAAACATTCACGCATCAAAGCAAATTCATAACAGAGAGTAAAAAATCATGATCATAACATTCAATCATGCATACATAGAAAGTATTTGAACGCCATGATTCTGAATCATGCTCCTTATATTAATCTCAGAACTTCTATACATGAGTTCTTCTACACAGTTTTCTAGTTCTGCTCTCCTATGCTCTCTTCTCATGCTACTAATTGTTACAATAATACAAGGGAGGGTGTCTATATCTATTTTTCCTATGGCCCTAAAATGGTCTAATCTGAGAATTCAAAGCTACCTACCTACATTAACTAACATAAATGCCTCTTAGTCCTTCAGACGAGAGCGGGACGCTCAAGGTATGATCACAATCTATCACTACGCTCTTTCTTTATTTTTTCATTTATGTTTGGCACATCCAATTTCAAAAGATTTTAAACAATTCATCATGTGCCCAAAATGCGTTGGTGTGTGCCCCACGCTCGCTTGATGTTGGCGATGCTCCTGCATCACATTGTAATCTGAGCATATCCTTTAATGAATTTTATGTAATATCTTGTGTGTCCCAACATAGTGCATAGCTATTTAACTGAAGTAGGGGGGGTAGATCAACTATAATGGCGATCTTGGATGGATCTACCAGCAATCATTGCTTACATACAATATGTCCTAACAAAACTCCAAATGGTGAAAAGAAAATGTATTTCTTCAAGTTCAACGCAATTTGGCACTGCCTGCATTTATCCAAAATTAGCCTTAGACATTCAATATGATTCTTCAATAAACTAAAAACAGACCAATCATCAAAATATGCTTCTAAAACTTTATGCAAAAATTCCTTGAATGCTTCGACCACCACCCTGGAAAATATGGTTGGGGAATTCTTCAATCTGAATGGCATTACTGTGTATTGGTAGGATCCCCATTCTATTTCAAATGTGGTCTTATGGTGATCTTCCTTGGCAATCTGGATCCGATGGTATCCTAAAAATCCATCTTTAAAAGAATATACTTCCTGGCCTCCCACATTATCTAACACTTCGTCAGTGAATGCTGTAGGGAAGGGGTCATGCAAACAAGCATCATTTAGATTCCTAAGATCTATGCATATCTTGATCTCTCTTGTCTTCTTGTCTTATACCACCATAGGGCTAATCCACTTCGACTCTTTGACAAGTTCTATGATTCCTTCTTCCAACATTCTATCAAGATCAATCTTCACTTTTTCCTTATATTTAGGTTTTAGTCTGTAAGGTATTTTTTTAACTGGTCTTGCATTTGGCTTTAAAGGAATCCCCATCTCTCCCATAGGACCTTTAATTACCTTCATATCAATGAACTTGGTTGGAAACAAGTCCTGATATTCATGCAGTAACTCTGTAATTTTTTCAATGGTGGCAGCATCCCAGTAATCTCCAATATTTGCAAACTTTTGTTTCTACTCTGTTACAATATTGACCTTCTTAATCTTGATCGGTTTTCTGATAAATGATAGCTCAAATCCTGTTCCTATTACATTTCTCTGGGCTTCTTTTTCTGCGATGTTCACCTTCCTCAGATCATCGCCTTCATCAGCATTGATGTTGTAACAACCTTGTAGTTTCTGGAGAGGTGTAGTCCATTCATCCTCTTCTTGTTCCAAAGGAAGGCTAGATGCCTCCTCGAATACTTTCTGCCTCACAATATGTAATGCTTGGTCTACTGAAGAAAATTATCTTTCAAATAAGAAGGTAGTTACAAAATTCTGAGTCATACCTTCCCAATCTGTAGTGATGAGGTGCATCTCTGCTTGGAGGTACTAGTTGATAGGTGTCGTGTCTAGCGTGTTAATCAATTTGTGCACCCATTTTTCTTGAGGAATGTTTCCCAAGGCTTCCTCACAACTCCGTACATGCTCCTTAGGTCATCTTTGACTTGTGTACTGAACTTGACAACCTTCTACTTGTGCTAAGAACCGCGCTGTCATTAGGGTACGACATTGTACCCATTTTGTGATGCTATGTTTGTGTGTCACCCACCTTCTTGATGGTGTGGTTTTCAAGGCCTTATCCATCGCCAATAATATATGTTGTATTGGTACTGTTAGCATCAGAAGTCACTATTGTATTGTGGCAGGAGAAGAACCTGATGCCCATCAGTTTTATGTCATGATTGGTATATAAAAGGGTGATCGAATGGATGCAGACCCAGAAGAACATCGTTTTAACTCATAATCTTGGCCAGGCTATGCAAAAGAAGGTGAGGTCTTGATCTAGCTTCAGTCAGTAAGTTGTAATAAGGGTGAGTAGGAGGAAGACTTTAGAGAGAAACTGAAAAGGTCTGTTGTAGGCATCAAACTTCCAACAGCCCGTAGAAGAAAGAACAAACACTGAAATGTGCCAGGATGACACAGTTACAATAACACAGTGATCATACCTACATCACGGTGGCTACTGTAACATATCGCTTGAATATTTCAATGAGATACTCAGGGTAAGAGGAAGAAAAAGACACAGGAGATTTATTTAAAACTGGTGAAAACACTGTCATGATCAAACATACATCACACAACATAATCGCCCTCAACTGGACCTGCCAGTTTTGAGTGTCTTAAAACAAATATTATAGAGAGATGGAGAGAAGCTAACTTTCATTAAACTAGAGCTCTCAGATACAGCTCATAACAAGAGAACCATAAATTTCATTAAAGATTTACAATTCCAGAGCATATCTCAACCATCGATGGATACAAAAATGGAAAAAATGCCTTCATATACTTGGAGAAAAACCTAGCAGGAGCTTTGAGTTACTGCATTGAAGGCATTACATCTGCATGTTTACTGATAGACTGTGCATGCATTCTCTGGGCCATCATGCACTTCAGTTAGACACCACCTTATTCTAGAACGAGCCTACAAAAAGTTGACAAGCTGACAATCCTCTCCTAGACTTTCCATTTATGGTGGAAACGATGTCCACCCACCACTAACCATTTCAATAACTGCTTCCCTGGGATCGAAAACAGCCATAGTAAACTCTACACCTTTGGGACATGGAGGCTTCTCATGCTACCACCTCGATCTGCTAAATGGCTTCATGGTAAGACATGGAGGTAGATGCGCTAACTGGGGCACCTAACGGGGAGCGACGGATGAGCAGTGACTAGACAGGGATGATTTGGCATATTAGATGTGGCAGTGAGACGAGGAGAGGCCAGAGAACGAATATGGAAGATCTTGTGGGGGCCATGGAGATATGGTGGTGGCATGTGATTTGTATAAGGGGAACATGTCTTGTATGAAGGGATGATGGGATAGGGAGAGGGACAGGTGTGGAAAGACAAGAGGGAGCTAAACAAAAAATGACATGCCATGAGGGTGAGTGGAAGGTGAGTGTGTCCTAATGAGACAAGGGGGAAACAAGTGATGTGACTGGTGGAAAAGAGGCCTAGTGGAACACAGGTGGCAAGATGAGGGGGGTGATGCAAGGAGAAGGAACCCCGATAGTAAAGGGGCCCACACTGGAAAAAGGCCCATATCGGACACCCCCACCATCATTAAAGGTAGAACGGTGGGGCGGGTCTGGAATGGGACCTCAACCGTAGATCTGGGTGCGATTCACCTGAACCTTCAGATCCGCGCATGGGAAAACTATCATATCAGACCACCCCCCCAATCTAGGTGGATATCGGTGGCCACCCACCTTTTTTGACTGGCTCAAAATAGTTTTCTGGCAAATTTGGAAATTTATTATTTTTAGCAATTTTTAACTTCCGAGGCCATTTTGAGGGCCCAAATGAAGGTTTTTCGAGATCTAGGTTCTTAATGATAGTCGAAGGCATGATTGAGAACCCAAAATTAATCTCCTAAATGATACCTTCTGAATGATCTATCATACGCCTAAAACAGATATTGTATGCAAAAGTTACGACCCCGGGAAGTTGATGTACTAACTTACCCAAACGGGGCCCACATGACTTTTGGCGCTTCATCTCCTAGGGTTAGGTTTTTTGATGTCTAGGACTTTTGGCATTCTTGTTTATTGTAAAATAGCCTATAGAGCCTCATTGTAATCATTTTCTTGTGGATGTGAGTAGCCGTCACATCTCTTCTCAGATATAACCTGCCACCATTCTAGCGAGTCTTTCACTCTGTATTTTTAAAGTCTCTGTACATTTCTTTCATTAATAGAAATCATGTATTACTATATATCTGTGTTTATGGTTTCATCTCTGATACATTTATGTTATATTATTGGATATCCGCAATATCTCTATGAATTTCTTTATTATATCTCTGCTCTCATTTCGTGCCAAAAATAATCTAGATCGGTGGTATCAGAGCAGGCTGCTCTTGATCATTTTTTCAGTGCATGTCCCTGACAAGGTCCAAATATAGAAAGCTGGGTCTCGATCTTGTCCCTCTTGAATACAAACTCTCTCGCACACCCAATAAACCCTCAATGGTGGAAGAAAAGAAAAACGACGAAGCAGACGATCCTATCAATCTGTTGTTTGAGCAAGCTCTCACGCAACAAAGGGACGAAATGATAAAGAATTTTTCCCACATCCTTATACTCCTGTCGATAAAATCAGACGTATCTTCATCAAGAGGCCACTTTGGAGGCACCTTGCCTCTCAAGGTACAAGTTAATTTTGATATTCCTGTATTTGAAGGACATATAGATGCAAAAGCCCTAGAAAAATGGTTAACTCTGCTAGAAGGTTATTTCTTTGTTCACAATTTTTTCGACAAAGAAAAGATCACCTTCACACTCCTTAAATCTCTCCCTCATGTCAAACATTGGTGGAAAACTTACTGGGAGAAAAGTTCCACAGAGGAGTCTGGAATATATGGGGTCGATCCCACTTGGGTTTTTTTTGTGTATGTGGTAAAGAAACAGTATTACCCTATCGACAACTATGAGGACCAGTACATGAGATGGACCACACTACAGCAAGAGAGGGGCCAAGAAGTTCTGAAGTTCACCAATACCTTTCATACCTTGCACACCAAGCTGGGTATCAAAGAATCTGAGTGACATTTCGTTCTGAAATACTGTGGGGCTCTACACAAATACATCCAGACTGACATGGATTTTCTGGACATCTCATCACTCAATGCTGCTTATCGATATGCTACTAAAATCGAGCAGAAATTTAAGCACCAGAACAAATGGAAGTTTGGGTCTGCAAATCCACAACAGCTAAAGTATGAAAAATACGACCCTATCAAAGAGTCTCCCGAAAACTAGTCCAAGACGCAGGAAAAGATAGGTCATGGGAAGACAAAGAAGGACACTAGAAAATGGTGCAAGTTCCACAAAATCCCCTGGCACAACACCGATGAATGTCGCTCAAAATATTCATTGGTGGCCGAGATCAATGACAAATAGATGAACCCTGATTCTGAATCTTATTTTGAAAATAATGGCAAAGGACAGATCATTGACGCAAACCCCACTGCTATTGTCACGACCGCAGAAATTCAGCCAGAAGAACCAACAGATCCTGAAGAGGGGGAGCACCTTTTTCATTCACATATGTGGGTGAAGGGGACCTCGATACATTTTATTTTTGATAGAAAAAGCTAGAATAACCCCATCTCAGAACCCCATCTCAGCAGAGGTCATCAAACAGTTGGGATTGTCGAAAAAACCACACCCGCAACCATACAACATCGGGTGGCTTCACCAAGGACGAGATCTTTGTGTCAGTTGCCAATGTCGATTGTCATATGGCATCCAACCCTTCAAGGATGAGGTATTATTTGATGTTTCCCCACTAGATGTATGTGATGTTCTCTTGGGCCAACCATATATATAGAAGCGCCATGTTGTTTATGAGTCTCGACCCCACAGTGTCATTGTTTCTCTGGGGGGTCATATCTACAGAATACCATAGGTAGTTCCAAATATTGTTCCACCTAAAAAGTGTCACAGGGTAGTATCTCATACTACAAAATTCATCTTCTTCACAATCTTCTCAAAAGGGGAACCTTCTATCCAACAGAAGCAGGCCGACAAGGTTCAGATGCAGATTCAACAAATGCTTTTCCCTCTCCCCCGGGAACTCAATGCAATGGATACCATTTCTTCCTAAGGAGGGACTATTTATCGAGGTGTATATCAGTGGCCACCCACCTTTTCCAACTAGCTCAAAATATTTTTCTGACAAATCTGGCAATTTATTATTTTTAGCAGTTTTTAACTTCCGGGGCCATTTTGAGGGACCAAACAAAGTTTTTTTGAGATAGAGATTCTCAATGATATCCAAAATCTTGATTGAGCCTCCAAAATGAATCTCCTCTATGATACCTTTCCAACGAGCTATCATACGCCAAAAACAGAGATCGTATGCAAAATTTATGACCCCGGGAAGTTGATGTACTAACTTACCCAAATGGGGCCCACATGAATTTTAGTGCTTCATCTCCTAGGGTTAGGTTTTTGGATGTCTAGGACTTTTGAAATTCTTGTTTATTGTAAAAATTCCTGCAAATCCTCATTGTAATCATCTTCTTGCCAATGTGAGTAGCCATCACATCTCTTCTCAGAGATAAGCTGCCACCATTCTAGCGAGTCTTTCACTTTGTATTTTTACAGTCTCTGTACATTTCTTTCATTAATAGAAACAATGTATTACTTTATATATGTTTTTATGGTTGCATCTATGATATATTTATGTTATATTATTGAATATCCACGATATCTCTATGAATTTCTTTATTAGATCTCCGCTCTCATTTCGTGCCAAAAATAATTTGAATTAGTGGTATCAGAGCAGGCTGTTCTTCATCGTTTTTTCAGTGCATGTCCCCGACAAGGTTCGAGTATAGAAAGTTTGGTCTTGATCTTGTCTCTCTTTAATGCAATCACTCTTGCACACCCAAGAAACCCTCAATGGTGGAAGAAAAGAAAAACGACGGAGCGGATGATCCCATCAATCTGTTGCTTGAGCAAGCTCTCACGCGACAAAGGGACGAAATGATGGAGAATTTTTCCCACATCCTTAAACGATTTTCGATAGCATCAGGGGCATCTTCATCAATAAGCCACTTTGGTGGCACCTCACCTTTCAAGGTACAAGTTAATTTTGATATTGCTGTATTTGAAGGACAGATAGATGCAAAAGCCCTAGAAAAATGCTCAACTCTCCTAGAAGGTTATTTCTCTGTTCACAATTTTTCCAACAAAGAAAAGATCACCTTCACACTCCTTACAACTCTCCCTCATGTTAAACATTGGTGGGAAACTTACTGGGAGAAAAGTTCCGCAGAGGAGTCTGGAGTATATGGGATCGATCCCACTTGGGATGTTTTTGTGGATGCGGTAAAGGAACAATATTACCCTGTTGGAAACTATGAGGACCAGTACATGAGATGGATAACATTGCGCCAAGAGAGGGGCCAAGCAGTTCTAGAGTTCACCAATACCTTCCAAACATTGCACATCAAGCTGGGCATTAAATACTCCGAGCGACATTTGGTTCTGAAATACCGTGGGGTTCTACACAGATACATCCACACTGAAATGGATTTTCTTGACATCTCATCTGATCCGGATTTTATGAGAAGAACGAAATGAATACAGATTATTAATAGGTGCTTAACACGAAAATAACAGAGATACA
>JASDQU010436034.1:98122-114016 GCA_032191745.1 Picea mariana
AGATTCTTGTAATTTGTTAAGTTAGTTAGGCTAAAAATAGATTTACCATGTCCTGATCTTTAATGACAAGATCGTTTGTGGTTTTGGGTTATAAATACTTCACTTTTTGAAGTATTGGAGGTTGGTCTTTACGCCCTGTGAGCTATCAGACTGTAATATCTTTCAAGAGCTCTTCCATTAATACAAAGAGGTATTTTTACAAGATTCTTGCGTGTATTTACTGGTGATGTTTTTCTTTCTAAGTTTAATGTTATTCTCGCTTAGTTATCACACTGTTTTCTAAATCTAATCTTTGGAAGTAATGAATGTTGCAGGATTTATCTTTGTATACCCTGTTTCTCACTTTGAAAGAATTTAGTGTTTCATCTTCTGATTTTATGATAAAGAAATTCTTAACTGCTTCTTTGTTGTAATTGACATTCTCACTTTTCTACTATTTCCTCATTTATGTTTCTAAAAGAATCCAGCGATTACATTATCTCGCCCTGTGAAAGGTTCCTTTGTTTTCTGGTTTAGATTTTTCTTTTCATGGTACAGACCCCATAGCCCAATGGATGTGTAAACTATCTCAGCCAACCCAACAAACACTACAACAATAAAACCAACATATTTTATTTACCTAGCCTAATATTTTAAATTTGAAACATATCTAAATCATATAGAGAGATCCCTCTCTGAAGTTGGTAGGGCTAGATCCCATCTTCGAAGCGGTTGGATAAAGTTACCTCCCGTAGATTTCTTCTTTTCTGACAACCTCTAGGAAATTTACAGAGCGATAACACCTTCCATACCTTGCACACCAAGTTGGGTATCAAAGACTCCGAACGACATTTTTTTATGAAATACCGTGGGGCTCTACATAGATAAATCGAGACTGAAATGGATTTTCTTGACATCTCATCACTCGGTGCTACTTATCAATATGCTATTAAAATCGAGCAGAAATTTAAGAACCAGAACAAATGGGAGGTTGGGTCTGCAAATCCGCAACAACCGAAGTATGAGAAAGATGGCCCTAACAAACAGTCTCCTGAAAACCAGTCCAAGACATAGGAAAAGAAGGGTCATGGGAAGACAAAGAAGGACACTGTAAAATGGTGTGATTTCCACAAAATCCCCTGGAACAACACTGATGAATGTCGCTCAAAACATTCATTGGTGGCCGAGATCAAAGACAAAGAGACGAACCCTGATTCTGAATCTGATTATGAAAATAATAGTAAAGGATAGATCATTGACGCAGACCCCACTGCTATTGTCTTGACCGCAACAATTCAGCCAGAAGAACCAACAGATCCTGAAGAGGGGGATGCCCTTTTTCATTCAAAAATGTGGGTAAAGGGGACCCCACTACATTTTATTTTTGATAGCGGAAGCCAAAAGAACCTCATCTCAGCAGAGGTCGTCAAATAGTTGGGATTGTTGACAAAACTATACCCACAACCATACAACATTAGGTGGCTTTACCAAGGATGAGATCTCCGTGTCAGCCAACAATGTCGATTATCATATGGCATCCAACCCTTAAAGGATGAGGTATTATGTGATGTTGCCCCACTATATGTCTATGATGTTCTCTTGGGCCAACCATATATGTGGAAGAGCCACGTTGTTTATGAGTATTGACCCTACAATGTCATTGTTTCTCTAGGGGGTCATCTCTATAGAATACCAGAGGTAGTTCCAAATATTGATCCACATAAAAAGTGTCACAAGGTAGTATCTCATATTACAAAATTCATGTTCTTCACAATCTGTTCAAAAGGGGAATAGAAGGACACTGCAACCACTGCAACCTCGCCCCCTGCACCTTCTATCCAACAGAAGTAGCTCGACAAGGTTGCAGCAAAGCACAAAGATTCCTTCTACACACCTTCCTCTCATGTATCTTGACTTATTGAATAGCCTCAACCTCAACAGGTTCATGACAGATTTCCACAAACTGAGCAGCGCGGCGTCTCCAGCAAGACAAGCATCCCACCAAGATGCAGATTCAACAAACGCTTTTCCCTCTCCCCCGGGAACTCAATGGAATGGATAAAATTGCTTCCTAAGGAGGGATTATTGATCCAGGTGGATATTGGTGGCCACCCACCTTTTTCGACTGGCTCAAAACAGTTTTCTGGAAAATTTGGAAATTTACTATTTTTAGCAATTTTTAACTTCCGGGGCCATTTTGAGGTCCCAAATGAATTTTTTTTAGATCAAGGTTCTCAATGATATCCAATGGCATGATTGAGCCCCAAAAATTAATCTCCTCGATGATACCTTTCCAACGATCAATCATACACCTAAAACGGAGATCGTATGCAAAAGTTACGACCCCGAGAAGTTGATGTACTAACTTACCCAAACGGGGCCCACGTGACTTTTGGCGCTTCATCTCCTAGGGTTAGGTTTTTGGATGTCTAGGAATTTTGGCATTCATGTTTATTGTAAAAATTCCTGTAGAGCCTCATTGTAATCATCTTCTTGTGGATGTGAGTAGCCGTCACATCTCTTCTCAGAGATAAGCTGCCACCATTCTAGAGAGTCTTTCTCTCTGTATTTTTACAGTCTCTGTACATTTCTTTCATTAATAGAAATCATGTATTATTGTATATCTGTGTTTATGGTTGCATCTATGATACATTTATGTTATATTATTGGATATTTGCGATATCTCGGTGAATTTATTTATTATATCTCCGTTGTCATTTGGTGCCAAAAATAATTCGGAACAGTGGTATCAGAGCAGGCTTCTCTTGATCGTTTTTTCAGTGCATGTCCCCGATGAGGTCCGAGTATAGCAAGTTGGGTGTCGAGCTTGTCTCTCTTTAACAAAATTTCTCTCTCACACCCAAGAAACCCTCAATGATGGAAGAAAATAAAAATGACGGAGCAGCCGATCCTATCAATCTGTTGCTTGAGCAATCTCTCATGCGACAAAGGGACGAAATGATACTGAATTTTGCCCACATCCTTAAACACCTGTCGATAGAATCAGGTGCATATTCATCAAGCGGCCACTTTGGAGGCAACTCACCTTTCAAGGTACAACTTAATTTTGATATTCCTGTATTTGAAGGACAGATAGATGCAGAAGCCCTACAAAAATGGTTAACTCTGCTAGAAGGTTATTTCTCTATTCACAATTTTTTTGACAAAGAAAAGATCACCTTCGCACTCCTTAAAGCTCTCCCTCATGTCAAACATTGGTGGGAAACTTATTGGGAGAAAATTTATACATAGGAGTCTAGAATATATGGGGTCGATCCCACTTGGGATTCTTTTGTGGAAGCGGTAAAGGAGCAGTATTACCTTGTTGGCAACTATGAGGACCAGTACATGAGATGGACCACACAGTGGCAAGAGAGGGGCCAAGAAGTTCTGGAGTTCACCAATACCTTCCATACCTTGCGCACCAAGCTGGGTATCAGAGACTTCGAGAAACATTTGGTTATGAAATATCGTGGGGCTCTACACAGATACAGCGACACTAAAATGGATTTTATGGACATCTCATCACTCGAAGCTACTTATCGATATGCTATTAAAATCGAGTAGAAATTTAAGCACCAAAACAAATGGGAGTTCGGGTCTGCAAATATGCAACAACTAAAGTATGAAAAAGATGGCCCTAACAAACAGTTCCCCGAAAACCAGTCCAAGAAACAGGAAAAGAAGGGTCACGGGAAGACAAGGAAGGAAACCAGAAAATGGTGCAAGTTCCACAAAAGCCCCTGGCACAACACCGATGAATGTCGCTCAAAACATTCATTAGTGTCCGAGATCAAAGACAAGGAGACGAACCATGATTCTAAATCTGATTCTGAAAATAATGGTAAAGGATAGGTCATTGACGCTGTCACATACCCACTACGGAGATAAACATTTTCATTGATTTCTCAACAATCAGAATCCCCGGAGTCCTACGGGGCTTAGCGCAGGGTAGATCCTTCCCATATCCACATCCTCTCACACGACCTTTTCTTCTTCCATGGCCCGAAGGATTCTAACGTCCTTCTAATTCCTTATCTGTAAAAATCTTCACCCACAAAAACTCTCCACTAAATCTCCCCTTTCCAATCGAGAAATCGGACTTCGCGATTTGGCGACTCCCGTGACCACGCGTTTGTGTATTGCGTTTCCCTGAAACCCAATGTAATTCAAACGCTGAAATTTTGCATCCCTATCGGGGTTTCTCCTGTGATGGATTCGACACTTGTGATGTCAATGACATTCGCATTTCCTACCCCCAAACCCCGATGGACCAAAACACTGACACGTGCCTTGACGAGATTTCCCTCCTGGTTAAACTCTGGCCCACATGACCGCTAATCCATAAGACCATGGTCTTAGCTCCTGTCGGGATTTCGGACTTCACGGGATCAAAGGGTATGGACACTTTATCCTCAGGATCCTCAATCCTCCGATTCTCGATACACCATTGCGCTGACACACACAAGGGTTGACTCTTCAACGGTACCTTTACCTGTCACCTTTTCGGATATCATGGGATCGCGAATACTAATGTGAAGTTTCCTTCAGAGCTTCACTTCCCGAAACCCCGATGTGATCTTCCACCTATCCACCTCGCCGACTCCTATGTGGCCTACATTCCTTTAGCCTATCAGGACGTCGCGTTTTGTGATTTCGTAATTCCCGCTGCTATTGTTCCTTTGTTCCTGGGAATCACGAAGTGCCAATCCCCGCTCTTCTCTGGATCTTCCGACAAGTGTACTATCCGAGATCTATAGCTAGGATTTCCTCTCTATTCCGAGACTCAAAGGTCCCGAATTTCTTAATTTCAAAACTCCCGATGCCTATCCGAATTTTCCCATTTGTCACCTCAAATCCCCGGTATCCGAAATACCGATGGACTCTCCTGATCTCGCCACGTGTTCCCAGTTGATGAACGGCTCAGATCATTTCCAAAATTTCCAACATGGATTTTCCCGGCCTCTTGTCCTTCGAATTCGCGAAATACCGAACCCCGATATGTCGATGAACTCTCCCTTTTCGGGACTTTTCCCGAGCTCTCGGATTTACGCCACACGTCCCCTTAAGATGGATGGTTCTTATTTACTCTCGGGGTTTTGGGACTTTTGGTACTCCGATGACAGAAATCTTCTGTCAACTCAGAACCCCGGTAGCCGATATGCCGACGGTTTGCTCGATCTTTCCCATGTGTCCTCCTATGATGGATGGTTCAAATCCATCTCGGGGTTTTCACCATGGAAAATCCTGAACTCTTGTCAACAGGAATCCCGATCTCGCAATTCCCGATATCCTGATGGCCATGCCTCTCATCGGGACTTTCAACCTCCTGTTCACGTGGACTTAACCCTCATGCATCTCTTAACAGATCCAATGGTTGTCGAGTTTTTCTAGCTAGGATCTAATGGCTCAGATCTGTTCCACCTCGTGTAATCTTCCACTACTTCATGGATGTGGAAAAATCAACGGTCCAAATGTTCTCATGGATCTTGGGGTCTACGATCCAGATTTCCTCGCTATTCACGAAGATAGAGGGAAAAGGGGAAAGGTATGTAATTCCCTTGTTTCTTTCATCAATCTAACGGTCATGAATGACCATGGGTCTTCCCACGGGATCTCATCCATCGATTCGTTACTTATCCCTACGCTACTACCTTGGGATTTTTAAGAGGGTCCTTCCTCCTCGTACAGGGTTGTTAAGACTTGTGCAGCCAAGTTACAGGTTCTTGGTAAACCATTCCAGAGAGGGAATCTCTGTGAAGAGATCTACTCCAGGGCATTCTAGGAGATAGATAAGGGGAAACAACTTCTCGAGAATGGGCTGGAAGTCCGACTTGGTTCAACTTAAACATAATGAAATTCATTTGTCAACATAAGCCATGCGTGGTTTTTCGGTTATAAGCATATACAACTACTAGTACTGATTAAACACCAGACAATCATTCTTATAATGAAAACATTCATAGTTCCGTAGCTTATTAGCATAGTTATTAAAAGACAGATATTTCAAGGTGCCAGAGGAAAAACACTTATCAGAAATACCACCAGGGTTAAGTAACTGCTGAGAGGGGTGCTCGTTTCCACCCAACCGTAGGCTCAGCAACTCCCAGCGGATTTACCACTAGCCACCCCCGAGATGAGACCATGATGCTGTGAGACTGTATCTCTCCATCTGTTAGTGACCAAGAGCGAAGGTTGCAATCCTTCCTCTCTGCTATCACTCACTCTGCGTAATGCCAAAGTTTCCCTTGCATCTGCCCCCCCAATCGCTTCTATCCCATGCCTTATCCTCTCGCGATGTTGTGTGTGGCATGATTACCCTCGCGCTGGTCAGTCATGATGGCTCTACAGATAGGCAGTTCACCTCCCCATCCCTCATTAAGCCATCAACCTACCAGCCTGTGGGGCATTTAATTCAGGGCCAACGAGCCGCTTTTGGTTCTCTGAGCCAGTGGAGTCCAAATACGGTAATTAATTCTTGGTGGAATTTAACGCCACCTTTTCAGGTGCCTTCCACCGCCATCGTGGTCTCTTTTTTTCTACACATCCCCTCTCAGCAGCCCTGCAATAAATTCAAAATGCTATTCACATTCATTGACCTTTTCCTCAAGGTTTGTTTACATCACATATTCACATTCATGAGTTTGCCATAGTTCCTGGCCAGTCCAGTTATATTTACAAGATGGGGGAAATAGTGTGTTACAATTCCCACCCCCTTAAAAGGAACATCGTCCTCGATGTTCTTATCTACCAACATGAATTCTATGTACATAAGTAAACAAAATCGGATATGCCTATCTCATGGCATCCTCCATTTCCCATGTAGCCTCATCTGGGCCAAAATGTTTCCACTGCACCTTGAACTGTGCAATGGTTATGTTCCGGAGCGGGGTTTCCTTTTTGTCTAATATGCATTGGGGTTCTGGTAGAAATTCTCCCTCTGGTTCCACCTGGATCACAGACCAGTCAATTATATGATTAGCATCATCTACATATTTCTTCAATAATGAAACATGGAAAACATTATGTGCTTTTACTGTGAGAGGAATGGCTAGCCGATAGGCTACAGGTTCCACTCTTTCTAGAACCTCAAAGGGTCCACAATACTGAGGTGCCAAATTGGCACAAGCTCCCATTTTGAGGGAACTCCTTTTGGGTTTAATTCGGAGATATACATGGTCTACCATTTTGAACTCTCTTGGAGTTCTCTTTTGGTCAACATAACTTTTCTATCAGTTCTGGGCGGTCTTCAGATTTTGTTTTATCTGAGCTACTTTCTGTTCCATTTCTTTCAACATGTCGGGTCTAAAAGAAATCCTATTTATAGGATTGCTCCAACTGATTGGAGTATTACACGGCCTACCATAGAGGACCTCGAAGGGACTCATCTTTAAGGATGCTTGGTAGCTGTTGTTGTAGGCGAATTCTACCAATGGCAGGTAGTCTTCCCATTTTCTGGGTTGATGCATTACATGCATCCTTAACATATTCTCTAATATCTGATTCACTCTTTCTGTCTGTCCATAGGTTTGAGGGTGATAGGCGGTGCTAAACAACAATTTCGTCTCTAAACCAGCCATCAGTGATTTCCAGAAATTGGAGGTAAATTTTGTGTCTCTGTCGGATATTATCTTCCTCGGCATATCGTGCAGTCGGAATATCTCTTTCATGAATATTTGGGTGATATCTATCACCTTGCGGGTTGATTTAACAGGGATGAAATGAGCAGACTTGCTCAGTTTATCCACCACTACCATAATGGCGTCATTCTATTTGGTTGAAGTTGGCAATCCAGTGATAAAATCCATGGAGATGGTTTCCCGTTTCCATTCTGGGATGGGTAAAGGGTGTAATAGTCCTGCTGGGTGTCGATGTTCTTCTTTAACCTGTTGGAATTCTATGCATTGGGCCAAATATTTAACTATGTCTTTCTTCAATCTAGGCCAATAAAATTGTTTCTGGGTGGCAGTGATCATTTTCTGGTATCCTGGGTGACCAGTGTATGGTCTTTTATGTAGTTCATCCATAATGAACCTCTTCAAGTCGTCACAATTTGGAATGTATGGTCTATCTCTGTAAGTGAGCAGACCTCCTTCAGTTATCTTCTAGCCGTCATACTTTACTCCAGTGGGTTCTTGCTGTAGGTGCAGGGTCACAGTCTGAACGAAGGAATCTGTTTCTTATGCATTTATGACTTTGTTCTTGACATCTGTCTCGCAGGTACTCACCGCTGCCAGGTGAATTTTTTTCATGCTTCTGCTAAGGGCATCGGACACCCTATTTTCCTTCCCTTTGATGTGTTTGATCTCAAAATCAAATTCGCTAAGGAGGTCCATCCATCTAGCTTGTCTAGCATTAAGCTTTGGTTGGTCGAACAAATACCATAATCCACAGTGATCTGTCATACGAACAAATTTTCTTCCCAAGAGGTAATGCCTCCACATTTTTAAGGCATGCACTATGGCAACTAGTTCTAGATCATGAATCACATAGTTGACCTCATGTTCATTCAATTTTCAGGATTCATAGAAGATCACCTTTCCTTCCTGCATAAGGACTCCTTCGAGCCCTTCCTTACAGGCATCTGTGCACACAAGGAAGTCAGCTTCTGGGTCAACGATTTTCAACATGGGTGCATGGGTTAGTAAATGTTTCAAGGTTTGAAATCTTTCTTCACATTGTTGTGTCCACAGGAATTTTGTCCCCTTCCTCTGGAGGGCAGTGATTGGACAACCAATCCTAGAGAAAACTTTTATAAATCTTCTATAGTATCCCGCCAATCCCATAAAGGATCTGATGTATAAAACATCTTTTGGGGTAGGCCATTCCATGATAGACCTGATCTTGTCAGGGTCTATTGCTACCCCTTCCTCAGACAAAACATGTCCCAAGTAATGTACTTGCTTCTAAAAGAAGTCACATTTGCTGAATTTAGCATAGAGATGATGCTCTCTTAGCACTTTCAGTACAAGTCTAAGATTCTCTTCATGTTCTTCTCTATTCTTAGAGTAGATTAATATGTCATCAATAAAGACTAGCATGAATTTATCTAAAAATTTACTGAGTACATTGTTCATTAAGCACATGAAAGTGGCAGGGGCATTGGTTAACCCAAATGGCACTACCACAAACTCATAGTGACCATACCATGTCTGGAAAGCGGTTTTATGGATGTCTTCACCCTTGATTCGGACTTGATGGTAACCCGACCTCAAGTCAATTTTTGAGAAAATAGATGCACCTCCCAACTGATCGAATAGATCATCGATCCTGGGCAATAGGTACTTGTTCTTTATGGTTACTTTATTAAGTTGTCTATAATCTATACACAGTCTAAGGGTGCCATCCTTGTTTTTCACAAACAGGACTGGTGCTCCTCATGGGGACACGCTGGGTCGAATATAACCCTTATCCATCATTTCTTTCAATTGTAATTTGAGTTCTACTAACTCAGGTGTGCTCATTCGGTAAGGTGTCCTGGACACCGGCACCACTCCTGGTGCGAGCTCTATCGAGAATTCAATGTCTCTCTTCGGAGGTAAACCCGATACCTCTTCTGGAAAAACATATCTGTATTCTCTCAAGATAGGGTGATCATCAGGGCTTGGTTTAGCACCTTCTGTTGTTTTCAACACCTGTATTGCATATAGGGGACATCCCTTTCGACAATACTTCCTCATTTGTAGGACTGATATTTGTCTCACCGAGACTAGTTTTCGGATCCCTTGAAGGGTTATCCTTTTTCCTTATTTGCTCACACATTCTAATGTTTTATGGTAACAGTCCAGTTTGGCTTTATGGGCGGCCAGCTAGTCCATANTTAAGGGTTGCTTGGGTGGGGAATTCACCCAACATTAACTAGAAGGCTGGTATGGCCTCTACCACCTTTCTTTTAGTGCCAGTGGCTAACTGTACCAACCATGGCTTGATTTGTTTTCATGGTTGTAGCTTACATTTATCAATAGCTTTAGGGGATATATAACTCAAATTTGAACCAAGGTCAATCAAAAAAGACACCAGATGGTTGAAAATCATACCTTCTATTTCCACTACTGAAGCTTGGTGGTCAGCTTGGTTATTATCCAAGGTTAGATAAATCTGCGATACACTCCTTTCCACATCATTGACTGTGGTCGCTTCCTGAAGGTTATAAACTTTCCGACTGTTCTGCTGTCAGTGTGGACAGTCTCTCCGGAGATGCTCTCCTCTGCAATCCAAGCATTCCAAAGGTTTCCTCTTTGGGTTATCAGTCTTTACTGGTATAGGTCCAGAAGTTTTATTTCCGTCCACTGAGGGAAAGTTCTGTTGGAGTACACTCCGGGTTGGAAAGTTCATTCTGTGGTTCTTCTTGTAGTTTTTCAATCCTGAGGATTTGATCCCCTTTTTCTGAAATTTCGAACCACTTTTCTGTTTCCAGTGCCCACGAGACTCTGTCCGATGTCCATATTGTTCATGACAATATGTTGCTTTTCGAATAGTATCTTCTAAGGTCTTTGGTTCATCGAATTCAATTTGGTTCCGGTATTCCTTGGGTAACCCACTGATGAAGTATTGCGCCTTCGCCTTCTCTACTTTGATGTAGGGTACATATCTCAATAAGTCGAGGAATTTGTTGACATATTCCTCTATAGTGATTTGTCCCAGTTTGAGTTCATAAAACTCTTTAGCCTTCTCGTCGAAATATTTTTCCGACAAATACTTCTTCCGGAAGTACTTTTCAAACTGTTTCCAAGACAGGTCCTCCTCGCGGACCCCTTTCATATTCTTAAGGTCTTCCCACCAGATGGAAGCTTTTTCGTTTCGATTGAAAGTGGCCACTCGGGCCTTCAAATTTTCTGAAAAATCATGGACTCTGAAATATTTCTTCAGTCCAAGTAGCCAAGCTTCGGCTTCCTCTCCCTTCTTTATCTCACCATCGAAGGAGGGAGGTTTGGCCTTTCTGAATTCCTCAAATTTATGACTCTTCGAAGTCTTTTGCTTCTTCTGTTTTCTTTGAGAATAGGAACTAGTCCTGCTGCTGGAAGAGCCTTCTAATTCGCCAGCTTCCTTCTCAGTGGAATCGTCTGGTACTGGTCCTTTACCTTTGGGGTGGACCTTTCTTGAAGTGCTTCTCTTAGTATGGCCACTGTTACGACCATGTTTCTGCACTTCGGGTTCATGCTGCATTTGTCGCTGTAGGTCGGATAAGCTCTGTAGTAACACTGCATTAATTTCAGTTTGCTTTTCTTGTTGTTTCATCATCCTTTCATTGTCGGCCTTGTAGCTTTGCAACTCAACCATGAGACTCCTCACAGTCTCGGCTAGGTTTGGAGGGGTTCCTATTGCTCTTCTTTCGTCAGACTCTTCTTCTCTGTTGTGGGAGCCTTCTCCCACCTCCTGGTGAATTACCATATTCTGCGTCTATAAATTTCCCATGGCTGATCATCCACTTTGATGAAAAGACAAATGTTGATTGTTAGTCAAGAGTTAGATATATTTTTAAAATATGCGCATAATTTATATTTTCACATGTATACCTGTATAACAGGAATTTTTCATTTGGGGTCTTAATCCTTATCTATCAACAGTCTTAACATAAAACAGGACAACAAAGTTCATGTCCCCGATACATTTTCATCTTTCAATCTTTCTTCTTAAGGAGAATACACAGATGATGATGTCTCCTTACGCAGTTTGTGCCTGAGCCCAAGCAGGCTAAGTGTTGTAACCATGCTTTGATACCAATTTGTCACATACCCACTACAGAGATAAACATTTTCGTTGATTTCTCAACGATCAGAATCCCCAGAGTCCTATGGGGCTTAGCGTAGGCTAGCTCCTTCACATATCCATGTCTGCTCACAAAACCTTTTCTTCTTCCACGGCCCAAAGGATTCTAATGTCCTTCTAATTCCTTATCTGTAAAAATATGCACCCACAGAAACTCTCCACAAAATATCCCCTTTCCAATCGAGAAATCGTACTTTGCGATTTCGCGATTCCTGTGACCATGCGTTTGTGTATTGAGTTTCCCCGAAACCCGATGTAAGTCAAACACTGACCTTTCGCATCCCTATCGAGGTTTCTCTTGTCATGGTTTTGACACTTGTGATGTCAATGACATTCGCATTTCCTACACCCGAAACCCGATGGACCAAAACACTGACACGTTCCTTAACGGGTTTTCCCTCCTGGTTAAACTTCGGCCCACATGACCGCTAATCCATAAGACCATGGTCTTAGCTCCTGTCGGGATTTCAGACTTCGTGGGATCAAAGGGTATGGAAACTTTTTCCTCAGGATCCCCGATCCTCCGATTCCCGATACACTGTTGCGCTGACACACGCAAGGGTTGACTCTTCAACGGTACCTTTACCTATCACCTTTTCGGATATCGCGGAATCGCAAATCCTAATGTGAAGTTTCCTTCAGAGCTTCACTTCCCGAAACCCCAATGTGATCTGCCACCTGTCCACCTCGCTGACTCCTACATGGCCTACATTCCCTTAGCCTGTCAGGACGTCGCGTTTCGTGATTTCACGATTCCCACTGCTATTGTTCCTTTGTTCCCAGGAATCACGAAGTGCCAAACCCCACTCTTCTCTGGATCTTCCAACAAGTGTCCTATCCGAGATATACAGCTAGGATTTCCTCGCTATTCCGAGACTCAAAGGTCCTGAATTTCTTAATTTCAGAACTCCCGATGCCTATCTGAATTTTCCCATTTGTCACCTTGAATCCCCGGTATTCGAAATACCGATGGAATCTCCTCATATCGCCACGTGTTCCCAGTTGATGAACGTCTCAGATCATTTCCAGAATTTCCAACATGGATTTTCCTAGCCTCTTTTCCTCTGGATTCACGAAATAACGAACCCCAATATGCCGATGAACTCTCCCTTTTCGGGACTTTTCCCGAGCTCTCGTATTTACGCTAGGCGTCCCCTTAAGATGGATGGTTCTAATTTACTCTTAGGGTTTTGGGACTTTCAGTACTCCGATGAGAGAAATATTCTATCAACTCAGAACCCCAGTAGCCAATACACTGATGGGTTGCACGATCTTTCCCACGTGTCCTCCTATGATGGACAGCTCATATCCATCCTAGGGTTTTCACCATGGAAAATCCTAAACTCTTGTCAACATGAATCCCGATATCATGATTCCCGATATCCCGATGGCCATGCCTCTTGTCGGGACTTTCAACCTCCTGTTCACATGGAATTAACCCTCATGCATCTCTTAACAGATCCAACCGCTATCTGGTTTTTCTAGCTAGGATCTAATAGCTCAGATCTATTCCACCTCGCGTAATCTTCCACTACTTCATGGATGTGGAAAAATCAACAGTCCAAATGTTCTCATGGATCTTGGGGTCTACGATCCCGATTTCCTCTCTATTCATGAAGATAGAGGGAAAAGGGGCAAGGTATGTAACGCCCTTGTTTCTTTCATCAATCTAACGTTTGTGAATGACCATGGGTCTTTCGATAGGATCTCATCCGTCGATTCGTTACTTATCCCTACGCTGCTACCTTAGGATTTTTAAGAGGGTCATTCCTCCTCGTACAGGGTTGTTAAGACTTGCGCAGCCAAGTTACAGGTTCTTGGTAAACCTTTCCAGAGAGGGAATCTCTGTGAAGAGATCTACTCCGGGGCATTCCAGAAGACAGATAAGGGGAAACAACTTCCCGAGAACGGGCTGGAATTCTGACTTGGTTCAACTTAAACATAATGAAATTCATTTATCAACATAATCCATGTGTGGTTTTTCTGTTATAAGCATATACAACTACTAGTACTGATTAAACACCAGACAATCATTCTTATAATGAAAACATTCATAGTTCCGCAGCTTATGAGCATAGTTACTAAAAGACAGATATTTCAAGGTGTTAGAGGCAAAACACTTATCAGAAATTCCACCAGGGTTAAGTAACTGTTGAGAGGGGTGCTCGTTTCCACCCAACCGTAGGCTCAATGACTCCCAGCAGATTTACAACTAGCCACCCCCGAGCTAAGACCACGATGCTATGAGACTGCATCTCTCCATCTGCTAGTGACCAAGAGAGAAGGTTTCAATCCTTCCTCTCTGTTATCACTCACTCTGCGTAATTCCAGAGTTTCCCTCGTGTCTGCTCCCCGAATCGCTTCTATCCCATACCTTATCCTCTCGCGAGGTTGCATGTGGTGCGATTACCCTCATGTTAGTTAGTCATGATGGCTCTATGGATAGGTGGTTCACCTCCCCATCCCTCATTAATCCATCAACCTACCAGCCTGCGAGGCATTTAATTCTAGGCCAGCGAGCCACTTTTGGTTCTCCGAGCCAGTGGAGTCCAAATACGGTAATTAATTCTCGGTGGAAGTTAAGGCGACCTTTTCAGGTGCCTTCCACCGCCATCGTGGTCTCTCTCTTTTTTTGCACATCTCCTCTCAGTAGTCTTGCAATAAATTCAAAATGTTATTCACATTCATTGACCTTTTCCTCAAGGTCCGTTTACATCACATATTCACATTCATGATTTTTCCATAGTTCTTGGCTAGTCCAGTCATATTTACAAGCTGGGGGAAACAGGGTGTTACAGACGCGGACCCCACTGGTATTGTCTTGACCGCAACACTTCAACCAGAAGAACGAACAGATCCTGAAGAGGGGGGTTCCCTTTTTCATTCAAAGATGTGGGTGAAGGGGACCCCGCTACATTTTATTGATGATAGTGGAATCCAGAAGAACCTCATCTCACTAGAGGTCGTCAAATAGTTGGGATTGTCGACAAAACCAGACACGCAACCATACAACATCGGGTGGCTTCACTAAGGATGATATCTCCGTGTCATCCGACAATGTCAATTGTCATATGGCATCCAACCCTTCAAGGATGAGGTATTATGTGATGTTGCCCCACTAGATGTCTGTGATGTTCTCTTGGGCCAACAATATATGTGGAAGCACCACGTTTTTTATGAGTATCAACCCTGTAGTGTCATTGCTTATTTGGGGGGTCATCTCTACAGAATACCAGAGGTAGTTCCAAATATTGTTCCACCTAAAAAGTGTCACAAGGTAGTATCTCATACTGCAAAATTCAACTTCTTCACAATCTGTTCAAAAGAGGAACAGAAGGACAATGCAACTACTACAGCCTCGCCCCCTGAACCTTCTATCCAACAGAAGTAGGTCGACAAGGTTGCAGAAAATCACAAAGATTCCTTCTACACACCTTCTTCTCATGTATCTCGACTTGTTGAATAGCCTCAACCTCAACAGGTTCATGACAGATTTCCACAAACTGTGCAGCACGACATCTCCGGCAAGACAAGCATCCCACCAAGATGAAGATTCAACAAACGCTTTGCCTCTCCCCCAGGAACTCAATGTAATGGATACCATTTCTTCCTAAGGAGGGAGGATTGATGTAGGTGGATATCAGTGACCACCACCTTTTCCGACTGGCTCAAAACAATTTCCTGATAAATTTGTCAATTTACTATTTTTAGCAGTTTTTAACTTTCAGGGCCATTTTGAGGGCCCAAATGAATGTTTTTCGAGATTGAAGTTCTCGATGATAACCAAAGGAATTATTGAGCCCCCAAAATGAATCTCCTCGACGATACCTTTCCAACAATCTATCATACACCTAAAGTGGAGATCGTATGCAAAAGTTACGACCCTGGGAAGTTGATGTACTAACTTACCCAAACGGGGCCCACATGACTTTTAGCGCTTCATCTCCTAGGGTTAGGTTTTTGGATGTATAGTGTTATCACTCCAGGAAACTACTTAGGGTTGTAAACTAAGTATGCCTGGTAACTTAAGAATTGAATACTTTTCAGTAGGTGGATCAATGGGATACTAAGATAGCACAATGGAGAGATTACTTATCAGAATAGCTTAATGAACCAGTGCTTTTAGAAACTGTAAATCAGATGCCA
>JASDQU010436034.1:118203-128424 GCA_032191745.1 Picea mariana
TAATTGAAGTTTATGTTGATGATATTATTTTTGGTAGTGATGATGACAGGTTAAGACAAAAATTTGCAAAAGACATGCAGAATGAATTTGAAATGTCATTACTTGGAGAACTATCCTTCTTTCTGGGACTTTAGATACATCAAAGAAACCAAGGAATTTTTATTTCTCAAACCAATTATATCAGAGAAATGCTAAACAGGTTCGGAATGGAAGATTGCAAACCAATTATCACTCCCATGCAAACCAGTTGTAAGTTGAGCAAAGATCATGATTCAAAGTCTACAGATCAGAGGAAATATAGGTCAATGATTGGTAGGCTACTATATGTGACAACATCTAGACCAGATGTAATGTAGGTAGTTGGAAAGGTGGAATGATTTCAAGCAACACCAAATGAATCACATGTATTAGCAGTAAAGAGGATATTCAGATATTTCAAAGGAACATAAGAGTTTGGATTATGGTATCCAAAAGGAAAATATCTATCACTTATTGCCTACAAATATCACTTTCTATGGGAACAGGTTGTAGAAAAGAGCATCAGTGTTGAGTATCTGGGCACAAAAGAACAAGTGGAAGACATCTTTTCAAAACCACTTCCACAGGAAGCCTTTGAATATCTTTGCCAAAGACTTGAAGTTATTTCTACTCCAAAAATGAATCTTTTTTGATTGCTTATCTTATATGTCTTATATGTACACAATGAAGAACCATAAGAGGACATTATGTTCAGGGGATCAGCCCCAGATGGAAATATACATTTTCCATTGATGACAAAGGGGGATAGATTTATCAGATGCAGAGGACAGAGGCATGGTTCCAAGGGGAGTAGATTTATCATATGCAGAGCACAAAGGCATGGTTCTAGGGGGATCATGAATGATATGATTTCATTATTGCATCAGATTGTTGCCATCAATGCCAAAGGGGGATATTGTTGATTAAGGTTGGTTGTCATTGATGTAAACCCTTGAAGAAAGCCCCGTAGCATAAAGTCTTGGGTAATGGACCGAATATTGTTTGATGTAAATATGACTCATTATTATTTTTTCATGGTTGATAAGAAGTAAATATGGATGAACTCCAATGTGGTCCCCCTATGGTGAAAGCCCTCACGGGAAGATGCTTTGTGTAATAAGAGAACCCATGCTTAATTATGGAATAATGAGATGAAGGAAAGTGATTTTGTCAAGCAAAATATCCTAGATGGATATTTATTGTCATTTCATTTCTGGTGGTATGTGGAACGTCACATAATTCCTCATGGTTAGAGAGTTATGCCCATGAGAAGTTGGAGACCCCAGGTTTGGGTAATGGACCCAAGTTTGTTTTATGGGTAATAGTATGAGTTATGATATATTTTCAGATAATAATATTCTATATGGATAGTACATGTCATGCCATTTTTTATGGTATGTAGAACGTCACATAACTCCTCACGGTTTGAGATTTATGGCCTTACGAAGTTGGAGGACCCTCATATGTCATATAGAAGCCCCAAAAGGTCAAAGTAGTCAAAGTGGTTTAACAGATTTTAAAAGGTAAATAATAAAGTGAAGTGATGAGTGTATTATAATTCAAAGTGAATAAAAAATAAATTATTTCAATAATAAATTATATGGATAAATTAGAAGTGGACCCAACCGTAAAATAAGGAAAGTGGGCCAAGTGACGTAGAAGATATTTTTAAGGAAGCTACTTGGAGAGTATAAATAAGAGGGAAGGCTCTCTCATTTAAATCACACTTTAGAATATTGAATATCTATATGTGTCTAAGGTAACCAAGGATATCTAAACCGGAATTCTGAGTGAAGGTGAATAAAAGCAGGCCAAAATGCAAGGAAGGATAAATTCTTTTGATGGTGCTTTCTAAGGTATGTTATTCACAGGTCATCTCACCATTTTCGCTATAACTTGCTTTTCGTAATGACTCAGACAGTAAAATTTCTATGCAAGTGAGAAAACATATCCATGTACCTGTGAAAGCAAATTCATCTTGTGGGTCATTGTATTTTGGGAGTTACACTCCGTGGAAAATAGGGTTTGTGGCCAGTCCTGAAACTAGTCAAATTCAGGTGTTTCGGGTAAAAATGTCATAACTTCTTCATAACAGATCCACATTTAGTGAAACGAAATGTCTTGGTTAGGGTATAGTCTATAGTATTCTTTGTAATAGTTTCAGATCATTGCATCAAATATTTTGTGTGGGGCACGCTCTACAATGTCGCTCTCTAGAATAAGCCAGAATTCAACAAGGTATGCCATTTTTTCTATAACTTCTTTTCTGAGAGATTCCAAGTAGTGAAACTTGGAGGAATTGCATAAAACACATTGAAGAACATTGTATATAATTTTTATATATTTATACATTATAGGTTCAATGTTATGATTACTTCAAGTTAGGGTTGTTGACTAATCCAAAACTAGGCACGTGAGACTAAAGAAAAGTTTGATGAAAATGCTAGTCTCTTGTTCTTAAAGTTAAGGAAGGTTTGCAGGAATGTGATGATGTACACTAGGTCTATTACATAGCTACAAATCATATTTGGATGATGAAATTGATGAGGGATTTTGGTTGTGGTACATGATGAGTACATGGTTGAGACAAGTAGTTGATGAGTTGGCGCACATACATGAGGTGTATAGTTGACGATGTTGGTACATATTGATGAGTAGTTGACAAATGATTAGTACATACTTGGTACATGGTTGGATGCGCTTTTTTATGGTACAGGTTAATTACAGGTTGGTGCATCGTTGATGCACTTGTTTATGGTACAGGTTGAGGTATAGGTTGATGCATGGTTGATGAATGGTACATATTTATTGGTACAGGTTTACAGCGGTATATCTCACAGTGATAGTGTTACAGTGGTTCCATCATTCTACTTCTACTTCAGGGTGGCAGGACGGGGCAAAGACAGGTGGTTGTAGCCACCTTCCGGTTGTAGCCGAAGAACATTGGGGGTTGTAGCCTCCTTCTGGTTTTAGCCAGAGAATTGGGGAGTTGGAGCTTCCCTTAGGTTGTAGCCTGAGAAACTCGGGGGTTGGAGCCTCCTTCTAGTTTCAACTAGAAAACAAAGGAAGTTGGTGTTTCCAATGAATTTCATTCTTCAAGACATATAAGAAAAAGCATTATGTGGTTTTCTCCTGATTTTGGTTTCCACGTAAAACACTGGTGTACTGTGTATGTGTGTGATTGTTTATTTCTTACTGCTCATTATTGGATAATAATTCTACATTGATATAACATTTGAAGAAAAAGGATTATAATTATGTTATTACTGATTCACCTCCCCTCTCAGTAATCCAACATGTTGTACTAGGAATCCAATGGTTACAAGCATTAGGAACAATGGCTTTTAATTTTGTTCAAATGCATTATTGATTCATTGGTTTGTATTCATTTCCTTGTTGACCTACATAAATGGATTTCAAACCTCTGGGAACCAAAGATTAAAGGTGAAGATTTTATTTACCTATGTGCCAAAGGGTTTTTCATAGTAATGTTTAATAATTCTAAAGATAGGGATTTGATTTTAAAGTCATGTACCTGGTTTTGGGGAAAATTTGGGTTATGCATGAAACCATGAACTCCTTACTTTGATCCATTGACTAATACATTATCCTTGGCTCTCGTTTGGGTAAGACACCTAGATTTGTCTCTGCATCTTTGGGGTTAATCCTTTCTTCGTGCCATCAAAAATGCTCTTTTGAAATTCCTTTACATAAGTGAGGAAACGTAAAATTATAGTATCACCACATATGATTGAATATGTGTGAAAATGGATCTCACCAAATGGGTTTTAGTTGAAATACCAGTATCACCACATATGCTCAAATATGTGTGAAAACAGATCTCAGAAAATGGTTTTTAGTTGAAATACTCCTGAAAGGTGTTCTCGAAAGCTATATTATAAAAATATATCTTTTTGATGTAGATTTTTTTTTGAAATAGGATATAAGGCAACTCATTTCCTAAAAAGGCTAAGGAAATACAAGTAAAACCAATAAAAATCAACTTGGTGGGTTGGTTTCAAGGAAGAACACCAAATGATTAGCAAGGTTGAGCCAGATGGCCTATATCTTACCATGGATGAGCATGAATCAATATGAGAAGAAATTATGGATACCCCTCCTGATAAGAAAGATGTGGATCCACATGATCTCATGAAAGAGAAGATGTTCACTCCCCAAATCTGGGCCAAGAAGAATCCAAAGAGTATGATGTGGAACATGATTCAGTGGAAAAATATTATTTTTCCTCCTTATATCTAGCCCATAAGGTGAGTTGGGTGAACCATGCAGAAGAAGTGGTGATCCTTGAACAACCGAAACCCCCCGATCAAGGCATGTCGGATTCGAGGGAAAGGCATATAATCCATTGAAAAGAAAAGAAGCTTGGAATATTTTAGTAAAGAAGGAAAAACCTTTTTTGGGAACATAGTCAATGACGACAATAAGCCAAATTTCGAATCCAATCTAGAAATGTATTGGTTCTGTATCTTGTTATGTAAGAAATTTGTCAAAAAATTCTCACACAAGAAATTATGAAATGCAGTTAGCTTTGTTACAACCTTCGTCAACCTTTTGATGTATTGTATGACTCTTTTGTATACTCATATAAATGCTTTAGATTGTTGAAAATGAACACTATGTAATAAGATATTTTCTCTAGCACAACCCCTTTTTTATAATACAATTTTAATTTCAGTTAAAAAGAAATTTGATCCTTGGATGTCTAATGTTTCCAAAGCCCTCATCAATCCTATCATGTAAAAAGGTCACATTATATTATGTTTTCGATAAATTCGTTATTAAAATAAAGGAGGAAGTTGATATATTTTGTTAGTGGAGAGAATTTGAGACACCATAGATATGGAAATGATCTACAGATTTGTAAATCCCTCTTAGAGAAATACTAGAACAATGAGATTTTCCTTGAAACGAACACTTAGCAATCCCTTCCCATTTGTAAATCCCTCCTCGAACAATGAGATTTAAGGACTAAGATTTTCCTTGAAGTGAACACTTAGAAATCCCTTCCCATATGATTTTTTATTTATGATTTTAGTGAGGATGTCCATGTTTATTCTCCCCAAAATGTGCACTCTTTTGAAACAATGGAACACTTTTCTCTCTTTACCATATGTCCCACAAAGAATTGATTCAAACTTGTTAGTACATTCTATCCCACATTTTTTTGTTTAGTTGGAAGAAGTTGGGGAGCATAATGTGGAAACATGGGCTATGGATTATTTAGGAGGCAACAATTCAAACATAAACATTTACAAATATTCTTTTGTTTGATGATATCATCATTGTGTATGATTACAAGAAAATATCTTATTTTCATAGAAGAGAAGAGCATTTAATATTCTTCTTTAGTTGATGATGTCATCAGTGTGGATGATCTAAAATGGGTTTGATCCAAGGAATGAAAAAAAATGCAAATGTGAAAACTTGAATAAGACAAATGAGAAGAAACGGATGGATTACTTAAAAAAAAAAAAAAAGGTGAGAAAGGTCATGCTTGTTGGCCTCCAAATTACCCTAGATATCCATATTTCTTCCTTTGCTTTCATTCTCAAGTTCTCTTTTAGTCAAGTAGGAGAATGCATAGAAAGTGTCATAGATTGCATTGTGTTGAAGGTTGTTGAAATAGATTGAGAAAGCATTTGAAGTTGGTTTTTTGATTTGGGTTTTGAGGGTAAACATTTTCTCTTTTTTGATGAAATTTTATCAATCGATATGTTAATGGTCATGCTTGAATTATTGGTGATTTGTTTGTGTTAAAATTCTCTATGTGAAATGTTTCTCTTATTTTTTTTCAATGTGATGGTTTGAGTGTATTAATGTTGGAAATTAACAATGGGAAATTGTATTTCTATTAGTTCGATTCTGGAAAACCATTTTTTCAGTGTCAATTGGTGAATCACAATACCTATCAGGTACCCATTGATGCAGGAGAATCGCCAGCAAGCATGCATGGCAGGACAAGTCGATGACTTCGAATCATTTTGGAATTTTGAACACTGGGGTTTACTGTGAATCTTTTGGAGCTTATTGAAAAACAAAAGAAGATCAAACGCTTGGAAGTTGAATGATCATGAGTGATATCAGAGTTTTCACTCCTAGTATTGAATGTAACTGAACTAAGGTAGCAGTTAGGTTTTGTTTTCGAGTAGACGAGTAGTCAGGGAACCCTAAGAACCCTCTGAGACAAATAAAGGTTTTGTACGCCCAAATGAGGTTGTTGTGAGTTAGTAGGATTTTTCTAAATTTTTAGTTTCTATTTGATCATAGCTATAGCCATTTTTTTCTTTTTGATTGAATATAACAGAGGAAAATTGATTCAAATGCATGTTGTAATTATAGTTCATGATTCTATAATTTTGTTTCATGAATGAATAAATTTTGTTGTTGGTTATATGAACTGTGAAATGTTTGTATAAGGTTCAATCATTTTCTCTTCACTGAGCCCATGAAAGGTGTGCACATCGTCCGCAAGCAGTCTATTTCGAATCAAAAGATCAAAAGAGGTAGCACGAACTTTCTCTCTGCAAAGAGTCCAAGGTGATTGTTGCAAGGCATGCACATTCGTCTGCAAGAGCCCAACAATTGCATAAGAATATGTTGCAAGGAGTGCATAGACCCAAAATTTGACTAAATGTTGAAGTAACTTTGTAAAGAGTTAAAGGGATAGAAGGATGGAGAAATCTCAAGAGAGATAGTGGGAGAAATATTTAAAGGGAGGACAGTTCTGAAGGTTTCACAAATCCCTGGCTAAGATCCATCCTAGAGGGAGTGGGATCATTCTAGACCATTGGATATGGGTAAAGCACATGAGCATTATGTCTGTGCATGCATATAGAAGTGATGACTGGTCGAAGTCCTAAAGAGATCACGGACCATCCATCATCAATAGGGACAGGTGGCGAAAGATCCATAACTCTGAGCGAAATTACTCTAGATGTTTCGCGAGTAAGGAGAAAGTAAAATCATTGAAGCTTGGAGAGTCAAAACGCCGAAGTGGATAGAATTCGTCTAAAAAAAGGGCCGAAACGCGTCGTTAGATAGTGGACCCCAAGTAAAATGCACCAATAGAGCGCAAGTGGAGAGGAGTTGAAACTCCTGAAGGCCAAAGCCCCAAAGTGAATGAGAACTATTGATTTGAGGTGGACGCATGGTGTCATATCCAAGACTTCGGGTATGAAATAATCTGGAGGAGAGAAGAGAGTGAAAGAGTTGAAGCCCCGAAGTGAATCTTGATTGTTGATCGAGAAGGGTACTAAGGAATTTCAATAGGGTCTTGGTAGAAAGTGTCGAAGCCCCGAAGCTGACTAGAGCTGTTGATTTGAGGAGAAAAAGTGGCTGGAATCTATGGAATTTGGGTAAAGAACCGAAGAAATTTGTGACCATTGATCTTCCAAAGACACACGTTAACAAATTGTGGACTTCGGTTGAAAGCACTACAGGAGAAAGTGAGTGCGCAGGAATTGAAATCCCTGAAGACCCAATAGCCAAAGTGATTTGTGGCCATCAATCTGTGGGAAACATGCATAAGTAGATTGCGAACTATGGATAAAATCATTCTAGGAGAGCATGAAGGAGAATTGAAATTGTCGAAGCCTAGAGTAGAGAAGAAGATCGCGACCATTGATTTGGAAGGGCCACGCATCAACAAATCATGGAGATATGGGATAGTGTGATCTAGAGAGGAGATAGATCTCAACCGTTGATCAAGAGGTATGAACAAGATCACAATATCAAGATCATGTTACATGAGGACATAGATGAGGTCATATGAAGTAAAGGAGCTAGAAAGGGGGGGCTATCGACTGTTAATTGAATTCCTCGAAGAGGCCACGAAAGAGCTCACGGGTTTGACAGAACCTACATGAAGAAGAAAGGGGACCTGTGTAAGACTGATTGAGGTATAATAAAGTTTTGAAGAGTCTATCTGACTCATTGAATTGAACGATCCTATATCGGGAGATCGACCAACCCCTAGGAGAGAAGGGGGGTCTGCATCAAGTGGTATCAGATCTAAATATTGTATTGCAGACAACCGAAAAAGGACACAAAGGAGCTCAAAGGTGTACTCTATGTGTGAAAGACAACTAACACAATGCCATCGAGGAGACGAGTGGAGCCACCTTTAGCCAATCATGTTGTAGAAAGAGAAATGTGAGATTTTCATGCAAGATTAGAGGTGATGGAGGTAGCGCCGAGGAGGGAACCTGATGCTAGAGATATCAACGATGCAGAGAGTGAAGAAGTAGTAGTCGAAGAAGTTGCAGGGGAAAATGTTGTTGAATAACGTTTTTTGAGAGAAGTTGTTAGATTGGGAGATAGAGCCAAGATATAGGTCCCAATGTATGAAATAAATTTGGATGTTGAGGAGATGTTGGATTGGATAAGATCCATGGAAAAATATTTCAAATATGAACATGTCGATGAGGAGAAAAGGGTGAGACATGATTTCACCAAGATAAAAGGACATTCATCACTATGGTGGGCTGAACTGCAAGCTGAGAGGAGAAGCAAGGGAAAAGAAAAGATAAAGAATTGGGATAGAATGGTATCCAAGCTAAAGGCTAAAATCATTCCCAAATATTATCAGATCAATCTATTCATGAAGCTACAAAACCTAAGACAAAAGGGTACAATAGTTAAAGAGTACATAGAGGAGTTCTACAAGTTGAACCTCAGAACTGGAAAAAGAGAGAAAGATGAAGAAAAATTTGCTAGGTACATAAATGGCATGACGTATGAAATCCAGGATGAAATCAACATGATGTCAGTGAAGACAATGGAGGATGCTTATCAATTTTCACTGAAGGCAGAGGAGAAATTGGATAGAAAAAAAAACCAACGAGGCAGAGGTAAGAGTTCGGCCCCAAACAAAGGCAAGGTAATTGCCCATGACAAGGAAAATAAATCCAAAGACGAGACTGAGGAACTACACAGTCACTCAGAAAGAGGAGGAAGAGAGGGTGGTGGAAGATTTTCTTCTAGAGGAAGAGGAAGAAGTAGAGGAGGAGAAATAAGGTTGAACTAAAGAGAAGAATGAGATAAGTTTTTATCGATCTAAGTCAAGACACAAAAATTATCCTCAGTTTTTCTCGATCTAAGTCTTGACTAGATTTTCTCCTCATCTCCTCAGCCAACAAATCTTCCACAATAGAGTCATAATCTAAAACATCTATTGAGCTAAAGCTAATAGAGGTGACTAGATTATCCCAACACTCAGGCGACAAAAACAATAGTGTAATATACTTATTTTAATCTTCGAATTTAACTTCCATACTATTCAATTGAACTATAAGGATATTGAAGGTATTTACATGGTCAAAAACTTTTATACCTTCTTTCATCCACAAACTGTACAATTGTCTCTTCAAGTAGATCTTGCTCGTCAAGAATTTCGTCATATATAGACTTTAGAACTTGCTCCATAATCCCGATGTTGTATCCTCTCCTACGATATTAAACAAAACATCATCCACCAGACATAAATGAATGGTACTAAGATCTTATGCATCTAGATCTTCTCATTCCCCATTCTTCATGGCTGTTGGTTTCTTTGACTTGCCTGCCAATGCTTTTTGCAACCCTTGTCGCACAAGTAAATCCCGCATATTGAGCTTCCAGAGCTCAAAGTTTCTTTTACCACTGAACTTTTGAAATTCAAACTTTGAACACTGCATCTTATCCATTAGCACAAAATCTCCTAATACCCACTACTTATAATAACCAAGACCCTTTAAAAACAATGTGAAGGAATAATAGTATAAACTCCAAAATGTTTAATAAAAGGTTTAATTAAAAAATCCTTTTACCAACCTCAACTTTTATTTAAAAATTAAATTCACCTTTTTAGTTCAATTTATACCTTTTACATACTATATTCCAAATATAGTAAACCTTTTAAAGAAGCTTCCACATGACTTGACTTCTTGACTTGTTCACGTTTTAAAAAAAAAAGGGAAATTCACGTGACTTGTGCAAAATTATTCATACCTTAAGCTTTTCATAAGAAATAAAAACATATGTGAATGTTATATTAAAGGATTCGATGCACCATCTCATGCATATGCCCTGTGACTTGCTTCAAAGGTTCGTCACACCTCTTGATACACACAGGTTGTGACTATGTCTGGTAGTCGTCGCTCCTCTCAATACAGCCAGGGTGCGACGATCTCAAGAATTTTTGAG
>JASDQU010436035.1:10542-41442 GCA_032191745.1 Picea mariana
AGTGTCTACTCTCAATGCTAGGATGTTTCTAAGCTCCAACACGTTTTATATCCAAAAGGTTTACTGCAATTATGGCTAATTGTAAAAATCTACATACAAGAGTCAAATTATACTTTTGTGGTTTGCATATACATTGCAAAACATGTTAGAAGTTTGCACTCTAACCAAGTTGACAATGTAATGAAGTTGTGGAGATTTGTACATATGTTATTGTAATCCTATGGCCAAACACTTTTTGGTGTCATTGTTGGGAAGGTTGCTAAAAATTGCAATAGAATAATTTGAAAAAAAAAAAACATATGTATTAAAATCATAAGTAGATTGCATACATCAACCTAGCGATAAGTTTGAATGATTTATATCCAAAACTCTTATTTTTGCTGTAGATGAAACACAAATCAATGACCAAATACAACAACAAAAATATTTTGTATATTTTTCAAGAAAAACCAATGAAGAAAACCCAACAAACATCCAATAAATTATTAAAGATTTTGTTGAGCATATTGAAGAAAGAGAACACATTTCTACCAGGATTTTAGAAATCCTTTTCACTCTGAGATAAGAGTTAAGTTAGAGAAGAATTTCCATCTTGGTAAATATCATCACATAAGAGAGGGAAGACTAGCATGATGCTTTTAGTTTCCAATTTTGGAAACTTATGAGAAAAAAAGAATGAGAACATAAATCCTTCTACTCTTCTCCATTTCCATGGGCTGACCACTAAAGACCCATATACTTTTCACTTTGACTTGGAATTTCTTTGCAAAATTCCCAAAAGATCAAATTCTTACCCTGTACAATAAAGGAAGCAAATTTAAGGTGGTTCATGAGCTTGTAGGGATATAGTATCAGAAATTGGGATTAAATGAAGCATGCCTTCATTGATAAATATAAATATTATTTCAAATCTCAAGACACGAGGGATGGGATATTTCAATTGGTACAAGGAGAAAATGAATCGTTAGAGGATTATGAAGAAATATTGTAGCTCATCTATAAGAGAAATTATAGTTGCACATTAGATAATGAATCCCTTAATTTAGTCCTCCTTAGAAGTGTGAAGGAGTATCTAATGAAAACCTTGAACCTCCTTGTAAATGGTAATATTTTTAGCTGTCATAGGAAAACATAAATCAAGTGTTGAATAAATACTCAAGCGTTGCAAGTAAAAGGGATAGAAGTTGAAAAAATGTTGTTTCACACTCATTAGGATAAACAACAAGTCTCACAAAATTTGAAATTGGAACTTTATTGGAGGACATGAAGACCGATATACTATATTCTCTATCTATGCAATTAGATACTATGTAGATAAAAATGAAACAATAAGATTCTAAAAGGTCTCTAGTTGTTTTCTACCCTAAATTCACAAGGAAGCATGCCAAGAATGAATTCCCATTAAACATAATAGAGGTTTTCAGAATCTATGAGGAAAAACATCATACAAGTAAATGCCCATCCTTAACCAATTTAAAGGTTGTGTACCAAGGAATAAAGGAGAATATGGAAAAAATGTTCTTCATCAAAGAAAGAAGGAAAGTACCACAAAGACAATTCAAACATGGTATGCTTTATTCACATCCTTAGTATTTCAATTCTACTTTTTATAACTAGATGTATAATCCTATTACAACTTGGTATCTCCCTAGCCAAACAAATTGGAAAATGTGAAGTCGAATTTTACAATAGTGGTAGTCTCCTCCTCAAACTCGACCTTTTCCATTTCATCCTACACAATATTCTCAAGGATAATGGCCTAAACCTCTACAATCTTGGAGACCTAAAAAACAACGACGACAAACTTTGTTACCACCTACTACACAAGGTCCTACCCTTAAATCTCATAAACAATCACAAATGCCCACCTAAAAAGCACCAAACCTTAATAATATATAGGTCCAACTAGTGTATAATAATGATATGACAAACTATCCAATCTACTTGTTAAATTCATTGGATCTAAATGAATTAATCTTCTCTTAGGAAAAGTGATGATAAATCATTTTCTAGCTCTCATTACCGAACCAACATAGGATATACCCCTTGAAGAGAAATAAATTAAATGGATAAACCAACAAACCTCTCCACATAAAACCCCACCTTATCTGGAGAGGCTAGAACATAAGAAAACCTACACTCGCTCTAAAAATGAACCTAGGGGAACTAGAAAATATGTGTAAAAATACCTCATCTATAGTTTATCAAATATTTCCCTATATATAACAAAATCATCAAGGAATTGTGCATAAAGAGATACATAAGAAAGAAAAGAGACCCCCTACTATAAATTTTGTAGGGAAACTTGTTGATCTCATGCTAGGAAAATTATTACTCCCAAACACTTTGATCCATAAATACTTGTGGTAGATGTCTACAGATTAATAAAAGATTGATCCAAAATTCCTTGATATATTTAGGGGCAACAATAAATGTAATGACCAAGGCCACAATGCTTTGGCTACACTTGAGAGAATTATCGAGACACACACCCATTTTCCTTCATCTTGTAGATAGATTTACTATTATCCTAGAGGGAGTAAGGGAATGTTGAAAGATTCATAGCTTCAAATGTTTCATGGGAATATCTAGTAGACATTGTAGTTTTGTAGAATAAGAGAAAATTCAATGTATATTTTCTCATACTTGGCAGACATGGTTAGCTACAACATATGCATATATAGGGTGTAGAATAGGGGACATGACCATTGGAGATAGTCAATCACAAAAGAGGCTCTCTCTCTATCCCCATGTGATAAGCCTTTTATTGACATTGAAGTACCACTATGGGTAGGTCAAGAAGAAGAGGAATACACATTTGAGAATACAATACACCCATCCTCACCATTTACACCACATTAGTTGCTAAAAGAAATGGATAATGACACATTCCTTTCAAATCACATGCAAAATTTGTATCCTAGTTCTATTAATATTCAAGAATATAGTATCAATGAGGATGATGATGAGAAAATAAACATTTATGATATAAATTATACTTTTAAGAAATATTTACTCATTTCTGAAACAAAACAACCATTATTCAAAACACTAGATATTTTTCCTAACAAAACTCTAAATATCAAATATCAAATTAAACCTTATTCAAGAACAATCACTGTTAGAAATTCCTAGAAAACATTGTTTTTCCTTTTCTTGAGATTACAATGACATGCTAGGAGTTAATMTTGATATCTACAGAAGCATCATATATACGCCAAGGATGACTCTTTACCAATCAAAGAACCACAAAGAAGAATGAACCCTACACTCAAGGAAATAGTTAWATATGAACTACACAAACGTTTAGATGCARATTTCATTTACCCTATCTCAAACGTTGAATGGGTGTCTCCATTGGTTATTGTTCCTAAGGAAGGAGGCAAGTGGATAATCTATGTGGAATACAATGAATTTAATAAGGCTAATAGAAATGATCATTTCCTKTTACCATACATTGACCAAGTGCTACATGCCTTATTTGGGAAGAAATACTTCTCCTTTCTAAATATGTTTAGTGGGTACAGTCAAATTCAAATCATCTTGGAGGACCAAGATAAAACAACATTCACATGCCCTTGGGGAATTTTTTCCTAAAGGTAATCCCATATGGATGGTGTAATGCACCTGCTACGTTTCTGAGAGTGATTTTGAGCATTTTCTCAAATCTAGTTCATGATAGTATGGAAATATATATTGATGACTTCACTACTTATGGAAACACATTTCAAGAAGCATTAACAAATATGGAATATGTCAATTTTTTCTAAGAAATGAACCTATCCTTAAGTAATGAAAAATTATTTTTGCTTATGAATGAGGGGATAGTTCTAGGACATCTCATTTCTCTTGGTCGTATTGAAGTAGACCTAGCCAAGGTAGCAATTATTCATTAACTGGCCATGCCTGAAAAACAAAAGGATGTTAGAAGTTTCCTTGGCCATGTAAGGTGTTACAATTTTTTTTATCAAGGATTTAGTAAAATTGTATCTCCTTTGTTTACTCTCTTATAGAAAAATGCATAATTTTGTTGGCCATTAGAATGTCAAAGAACATTTGAAAATATAAAAGAAAAATTAATGCCATACCAATTCTATAGGGATCCTAATGGGATATACCATTTCACATACACATTGATGCCTCTAATAGAGTATTAGGAGTAGTTCTTGGACAACAAGAGTTTAAAGAGCCATATTCTATTTACTACAATAGTAAAAATCTTACAGGAGCATAACTCATTTACACAACCACAAAAAAATAATTTCTTGTTGTAGTTTATGCAATAAATATATTTAGACATTACATCACTAGTTACCTAGTATTTTTATATATTGACCATTCAAAAATATAAAATCTAATGAACAAATCAGTTTTGAATGGAAGAACCATAAGATGGTTACTATTATTGTGAGACTATGACCTAACCACACTTGACAAACTTGTAAAGAAAAATGTTGTTGTAGAATTTTTATGTAGACTAACAAACAATACAGATCAATAAGTTGTTGATGATTCTTTTATGGAATAGAACCTATTTGCAATTTTAGTGCAAACCCCATGGTTTTCTAATATACAAAATTACCTAGATGCATAAAGGTTTCCTCAATGTTTTTCATACAAAAAACACTGCAAAATTGTGAGACAGAGTGCCACATTTACATGGATAAAAGACTACTTATTCAAAGTTGGTCCATACAATATACTTTGTTGTTGCATCAAGAAAGATGAAGTATATGGAATTCTACATGCATGACATGATGATGAACCATGTGGGGGACACTTTTTTTCAAAAAGGACAACCCGCATAACTCTCAAAGCATGGTACTATTAGAAAACACTTCACAAGAACACTACACAATATGTATTACATTGAGATGAATGTTAAAGAATGGGGAAACCTACACAAAGGGATGAAATTCCACTACAAATAAAAATATTAATGAAACCCTTTGAAAAGTGGGGATTATATTTTGTAGGGCCCATTGATCCACCATACAACCAAAAGGAACACACACTATTTTTAACAAATTACTTGATAAAGTGGGTAGAATAGAAGTCAATAAAGAATGCTAAATAGGAGAAGGTGGGATAATTTATATATGAATATTTTTATAAGATTTGAGGTACCTAGAGAAATTGTAATAGATAAAGGACCTCAGTTTACCTCTAATCTCATTCAAAATTGAGCTATACAAGGTTCATAACAAGATATCAAGTACATATCACCCCTAGAAAAACATGAAAGTAGAGGTCATAAAAAAGGAACTAGAGAACATTTTGACCAAAACAATGAATCAACATACAAAGGATTGGGTAAATAGGTTAACAAAATCTGTATGGAAATATAACACTACATGGAAGACCACTATAGGGTTTACATTGTATGAGTTGGTTTATGTAAAAATGGTTATACTCCCAATTTAATTTGAAGTTAAAATACTTAAAATAGGTATAGACCCAGGTCTTAACCTCTCTAAATCACAACAATATAGATGAACCAACTCAATTCATTAGGCGATTATAGAAAACAACCTTTATTTCATACTGAAGTAATTCAACAATGAAGATTAAGATAGCATGACAAGTACATAAATAAAAAAGGTTTAAAGTAGGGGATTTGGTTTTACTGTATGATCAAGGTTTAAGGATTTCAAAGGAAAGTTAAGAAGAAGGTAGCTAGGGCCATATGAAATTGACACTTTCTATGATAATTAATTAGTGAAGATAAAAACGATGTATGCATAAAAAAAACCCTCTTTTGGTCAATGGACATAGAAATGAGTTACACGGGAAACCATTACCAAAATAAGAGTTTACTTTCCAGCTTTAGGAACACCATCCAAATAGGATTGAAATTAGTAATACTTTCAAATTAGCCTTATTATCTTACAGAAAGAAAACATATAAAAATATCTACTAAGAAACAAAAATAAAAATTCATACGAGGAAAACCTCTTTCAAGGTATCAAGGATAGTTCTTGATTGGAAAAACTCTCTTGAGGCACGTCTTGATCTTATTTAAAAAAAATAAAAATAAAAAATCCTTATGATGAAAAACTCTTTGATGCTCGATGGGGAAGAGCATGAGCAAAAACCTCTTTTAGGATCGATGAGGAAAAACATGAGTGAAAACCAACAATGACATTTATGCTTTGAGAAAAAATAAAAGAAAAAATACAAACAAAAACAAAAATTTCATGACATGTATTGCTAACCATTCTAGGTCTTCTATACACGTTTCAGAAATTCAAGGACTCAAGCATGAAGGAATTCAAACTAATATTATAGGAAGCATCCATTGGATTGTTTTCTTCAATCATATTAAGCACCCTACAATGATACTCCTCAAGGTTTACCATTGAAGAGTAATACATAAATTTTGGAGTGTTGTAAATATTGTTGTCATTGATGTCAAAGATAGGAGGATACTATAGATGTCAAAGATAAATATTGCAAGATGGAGATTGTTGGAAATATTGTTTTTGGATTTTTTGATGCTCAGTTTGGATACCCTATATTTGAATGCCTTTTTACTCTAAATACATGGCTTAAATGAGAGCATATGATATATGGTTGAAACGATTGTCCTGAGACCTTTCCAATGGTATATGTAAATCCATATAACTCCATAGGAATGAGGAGATATGAAAGATTTTTTTAGGTCACCCCAACCATAAAGTAGAGGTCAACCTAGCTATTTTTACAAGTTGGACCCAAAAGTCAATGCATAAACACTATAAATATAAGATAGATGTGTGCACTTGAAGAGTATCCAAGCAATAAGAGAAAGCAAAGTTGATTTTTCAATAGGAAAGGTTTAAGCATGAATTTAATTCCATTTTTAGCATTTTACTTAAGCCATAAAATTTTTTTTTGCAGCAACCAAGATCACAAGAAGAAACACCATGCACAAGTACACAAGAAGTATCTTGGTAAACCCTTCTCAACAAGGGAAGAAAACCCAACCAATCCTTTTCTATATTCTTCAAGAGAAATACCTCCACCACCAAGAAAACCTAGCACACAAAAGGGTGCTTACAAACCCTAGAAGACTAGTGCCCAAGAGAGGTGTGCACTTTTCCCAAGAAGATGTACTTGCTGAAATTTCCAAACTCACACTTGAGATATGATTCCTCAATGGGGATTTTACCTTTACTTATAGTAGACTGAACCTGTCAACATAAGTGCGCATTGGCACAACATGACCAGCCTCAATAACTCACAATATAATTAATAATTACCAGATTAATTATATTTTATATTAAGGTGGGGCCAACCTATACCCTTTACATTACAATTAGGGTTATAGGTAAGTCTGACTCTTGAACAATATAGAAAGGGATATTATACACCCACTAGTTCTCAGCCACTAGGGGCACATCCATAGGGATGTCCATATCTCTATCTCACTGCATCTCATAGGAGAACCACACTCACTAGTGCTTAGCCACTAGGATCACGTTCACCTATGCTCATCCACAGGCACGTCCAACTCAACATATCTTCTTTCCCACTGCATTACACATGAGAGTCATCTAGAGTTCATCAACTCAACTCTCTGTTCAGAGGAGGCTAATACACCATTTTCATCTCTATCTCAGAGTGATGCCCCCAAATCATGGGAATTCACACGTTCACCTATTCTCAACCACATGCACATCCAACTCAAAAGATCTTCTTTCTCACTATGTTACGTAGGAGAATAATATGGAGTTCATCTCAACTCTCTGTAAGGAGGAGGCCAACATAACATTCCATTTCTATATTAGATAGGAACCACACACCCAACTCAGGGGATCTCTCTCAGTTCTGTGTCTTGAAGGATGTCTCACACAACTATAATCATCAACACTCCCTCTCAGCTAGGGAGCAATTCTCCATCAGGCCAAGTCTCGCACATAAGTACTCGAAATTTGTCTTGGATGTAGTCATCAACACTCCCTCTCAGCTAGAGAGGTATTATTTGCCAAGCCAGTTTGGTGAAGATGTCTGCAATCTTCCCATGTGTAGGAAGGTACTGCACATGTACTTATTTCCTCTACATCATGTCTCTAAAAAATTATATTTTATCTCAACGTGTTTCAATCTATCATGAAACACCGGATTCTCAAAGAGCTTCACACACAACTCTGGTTATCATCATAGAATCCATCTCATGATCATGTAAATCTATCAGAACCTTGTGAAGCCACACTTATTCGCACACTCAATGCTATATACTCTTCTTCTGTGATACTCAAGGCCACAGAGATTTGTTTCTTGCTACACCAGGAGACCATGGCAAAATTCATGGTAAAACAACAATAAGAGGTTCTCTTCTGGTCCACTGTACTTTTTGTCCAATCTTCATATCTCTGCAAACTCAAGTCTACATTGGAGACATATCTTAGGCCAATCTAACTGCTCCTCATAAATATCTCAATACATGTTTCACTGCTGTCCAGTGAGTTTGTCTCGACTGACTCATGAATTGGCTAAGTACATTATCTACATATCATATATCGAGTCTGGGTTTAACCATATACATCATTGATCCAATTATATGTGGAAAAATCTCATCTGAATCATAATTATTTCAAATTCATCATCATCAATGTAAGAATGGATTTGTATTTAGTTATACTGAACATTTTTGATATCCTCACCATATGTTTTCCTTGAATCAGGAAAAGTCTCATTTATTCTCTATCATACTTCTTGTCCCAAGAATTTTTGCATCATACCCATATCCTTTATCTCAAAATTAGAAGTCAAATCTTGCTTGTATCCAAAAACTCAGTTTTTGGATCAAGTGTCTCATCATAGACAACTCCCTCTGTTTGTGGGAATTCTTTGGCCATAGATCTCGATTTGTATTTCTCAACACTTCCATCAGCTGCATGCTTTATTTTATAGATCCAATTGGAAGTCACCATATAATTCCCTACTGGTCTCGAAACAATGTCTCATACATCATTTTTTAAGATATATTGGTATTCTTCTCTTATGGAATTTTTCCATACCTATTCACCTGTCGCTTCTCTATGACAAGAAGGCTCAGTATCAATGATGTGGCTCATGGCTGAAGCGTAGCTCTAAAAATCTCTTTTTTCTCTTGAGATGTGCCTTGAGAGGCTTGTATGTTTCTTTACTTCCTGTAGAGTGAGCCTAGGAAGGCCTTTTATGCCCTACTGCAATATCTCTGGACATATCAACTGGAGAAACTGGATCGGCTGGAATAATGTTTGTCTCCCTATGAACTACTGAAGGGGGATAAGGTATTGTCTCACTATCAATCTCCATTTGAGATTCTCTGGATCTTTGAAAGGCTATCTCTTCTTAAAGGACAACATCTCTACTTGTCTCAATCTATCTCTGACCAGGGATGTCAATCTGGAATGTCTTCGAGGATTCCCTGTTATCCCATAAATGTATCCTTTCTCCTTGAGGGGTCTAGCTTGTACTTCTTTTATTTGGGTACATGACAATACAATGGGAACCCAAATATCTTGAAGTGTTCAATATCAGGCTTCACTCTGGTGAAGGCTTCTTCGGGAGTTATATTTTTCAAAGTCTCGTGAAGACTCTTGTTATGAACATATACTTTGTTATGCATGCTTCTGCCCATAGAGTCATAGAAATATTCTGATCATGCATTATTTCATTGGTTGCCTCAATGATGGTTCTATTCTTCCTTTTTCTCAATTGGTTTCTACTCACTCTGAGTCAAGTGACTCCCTCTGAAGGATAAACATATTCCTTTGTTGTTAACCTGTCTGGAACAAGAAAAAAAAGGAACCAACACAAGAATATCTCCTAAAGGAGATTAATGAGTACATCTCTAGAATCAAAAAAATTTAAGGATTTTTTTCATAGCTACAACACCTACTTGTAATGTGGAAAACTTTAGAATTATAGGTTAGAGGAATGACAATTACAACAATGAAACCTGGTGTCTTCACTTCCAATATATATATATATATATATATATATATATATATATATAAGTACATATCTGAGTGTGCTGATATGATTTCTCCAATGGCACCTGGTTGATTTCTGTCCTCTGACATCTTCATGAAGAAGGTAGTCACAGTGTCACCTTTTTGTATCACCTACAATAAGTCTTCCTCTAAAGTCTTGTCTTCTAGGAACTTGAAGTTGCTTGACTCATCAATCTTATCTTCCATCATAGTTCTATTCATCATAATTTTAGATTTTTCATAAACCCTTGTCAGCTGGGCTAGAAAACCTAACAACTAGGCTAGGATAGAAACCTTAGGTTTTGTTGGGATTATGACTGCCAACAATAATCTTTGAAAGTCATAAGAATACAAGTAATCTTTGAAGGCTTCTTCAAAGAGATGCAGAAACCCTAAAAACCAGAAATCTGCAGAAATATGCGGAACACTAGAAACCCTAGGGAAAAAATAAAAAATTCTTGGAATTTCATTTTAAGAGATTTTGGAGGTGCGTTGAAGGAGGTCATACCATCCTGTCCAAATTTCAGCCCCAATTTCCAAGTATTAAGGGCTGGAACACTTTAGAAAGGAGGGTCGTACAAATTTTCTGGAAACCCTAGGAGGGTTGTATGGTTCTGCAGAAATGAGAAGATGAATTGGTAGATGCTTGTGCAATGGTTTGTTCAAGACTTGTTCTCTGAAAACATGTTGAGTTTTCAATAGGTAAGGTTTAAGTATGAAGTTCATTCCATTTTTATCATTTTACTTAAACCATAAACAATTTTGTTGCAGCAACCAAGATCACAAGAAGAAACACCATGCACAAGTACACAAGAAGTATCCTGGGAAACCCTTCTCAACAAAGGAAGAAAACCAAACCAATCCTTTTCTATATTATTCAAGAGAAATACCTCCACTACCAAGAAAACATAGCACACAAAAGGGTGCTTACAAACCCTAGAATACTAGTGCCCAAGAGAGGTGCACACTTTTCCCAAGAAGATGTACTTGCTGAAATTTCCAAACTCACACTTGAGATATGATTCCTCAATGGGGATTTTACCTTTACTTATATTAGATTGAACCTGTCAACAAAAGTGTCTATTGGCACAATAGGTCCGACCTCAATAAATCACAATATAATTAATAATTACCAGATTAATTATCTTTTACATTAATTATCTTTTATATTAAGGTGGGGCTGACCTGTACCCTTTACAAAAACACTTAGGGTTACAGGTAAGTCTGAATCTTGAACAATATAGCAAGGGATCTCATATAGCCACTAGTTCTTAGCCACTAGGGGCACATCCATAGCGATGCCCATATCTCTATCTCACTGTGTCTCACATGAGAACCACACTCACTAATGCTCAACCACTAGGATCACGTTCACCTGTGCTCATCCACAAACATGCCCAACTCAACATATTTTCCTTCCCACTGTATTACGCAAGAGAGTCATATGGATTTCATCATCTCAACTCTCTTCTCAGAGGAGGCTAATACATAATTTTCATCTCTGTCTCAAAACAATGCACCCATCTCATGGGAATTCACATGTTCACCTGTGCTCAGCCACAAACATGTCCAACTCAACAGATCTTCTTTATCACTACGTTACATAGGACAATCATCTAGAGTTAATCTCAACTCTATGTAAGGAGGAGACCATCACAACATTCCAGTTCTATCTCATATAGGAACCACACATCCAACTCAGGGGCTCTCTCTCAGGTCCGTGTCTTGGAGGATGTCTCACGCAACTTTAATCATCAATAAGTACAAGTGCGCATAAAATATATGAGGTGTGCAAGAGGAGCTGGGGAGTATTCTTGGGGTATAAAGGTGTGCAAGAGGAGTTTTCTTGGAGTTTTAAGGGTGCACTATGAAGGAATAAGCTCTAATATGCTGCAAAGTGCACTGATTTGAGGATGTGATGTTGTARTCTAGAATTATATTATGAGAATAATGCTATGACATTTGCTATGACATGAAGGCTAAATATGACTAGGGTTTTAAGGTATGTCTGGGGTATGAAGCAAGGAAAGGCGTTAGAGCATGAAATTTAAGTGAATGATGATGCTATGAAATGCATGAAGTATGAAGGATGCAAGTGAAGTTAAAAATACTTCGTGTATAAAGATATTAGATTGGTTCCTATACAGGTATTACTGAGTTGGGTGCTCAACCAAGGAGATTGGTGTATCTAGTGGGTTGGTGCCTACACAATATCTTGTTGGGTTGGTGTTCACATAAAAATATTGGTGTCTCTAGTAGGTTGGTTCCTACACAATATCTTGCTGAGTAGGTTCTTCGATGAAGAGATTGGTGTCTCTAGTAGGTTGGTTCCTACAAACATTTATAAAGATAATTTTTCTTGGTTTTCTCCCACAAGGGTTTCCAAATTAAACTCTATGTACTGTGATTTGAGTTTACATCTATTTATTATTTTAAAGCTAATGAATTATTGATGAATTATCATTTAAATTAAAAATTATCTTATACTAACTCACCCCCCTATGTCAGTTTAAGCATAAGTTCAACAATTGGTATAAGAGAAGGTTCCTTTGGAAACAATCTAACTGCTGGACGAAAGATCTCAGAAGAACACATGGCTACTCAAAAAGGTTTCTCCACAAAGATGGATTTGTTGTTTGAGGGAAAAAACTACGACTTATAGAGAATAAGGATGAAAACATATCTAATGTCCTTTGGTATCGATATTTGGTAATCAATCCTGATTGGTTATACAACCCTAACAACTCCACAAACAAATGTAGTCAGGAAGAAGGCTAGTGAAAATAATGCAAAAGCCATGAATGCCATCTTGTGTGCTAGACCCAAAGGATAACCAAGAGAGAGGGAGAGAACACACCTTTCTCCAAATGTAGCACACCAAGTATAAATTCCCAAACCATAGACCAAGACCAATACCYAGTGACAGTCGTTGCAACTGCACTCTTCCTTTAGACTTGCACACCACTTTCTTGAGTGTGAGTGTGTTACAAAATGAGCTCAAGAGACTTCTATTTATACTAATATGAYGAGGTGAACATGTGTCTCTTCAAGAAGGAACGACCCGTCCTTTTCTACATATATTACTTCAATATTACTTATTCTRTTGAGCCAACTTGTCTTCCAGGGTTTTCACACATCTATTTGGGTTTTCTCTTGCTTTTGGAATATTCTATTCTAGTCAAAGGTTTATCCATGCAGGTTAATACCTCTCATAACTACCAAAACATCAACACTCCCTCTTATCTGGGGAGTTATTTAAGCATGATGTTCCCTTGTAGTCTTCATATCCTTGATCACTATTTCATTATCCTCTCATCATGGYTATGTAGACCATGCTACTGGTAGCATCATTATGTCACACATGGCTACACCTATGTGTACATGTCAATCTCTTCTAGGAGCCAAAACCCGCTAGAGAACACTAGAGATACACCTCATAGTGTGTGTCACCATCATCATCATGGGATACACCCACATGACGTGATCACCCATGTCTACACCCATGTCGTGAGTATCATGATTACTATCATCATTATCCATCCATCTCACATGGCATGGTAAATACCTACATGGTCTTGTAGACTAGTAGCATCACCAAAGCTACACATGCTATCTCATGATCATCCAGATCATATTACAAGAAACACCATCACAACCATACAGGTTCTCAAATACACTACTAGCATACTAGACTATCTCACTAGTGTAGAAACAAATCAGCATAAATCCTACAACTCCATATGAAGCCTTCAACTTAGCACAAGGCCTACAACTCAACATGAAGCCTACAACTCGGAAGAAGGCCTACAACTCGACATGAAGTCTACAACTCGACACAAGGCCTACAACTCGACATGAAGCATACAACTCGACACAAGGCCTACAACTCGTCATGAAGCCTACAACTCGACACAAGGCCTACAATTCGACATGAAGCCTACAAATTGACACAAGGCCTACAACTCAACATGAAGCCTACAACTCGGAAAAATGCCTACAAATTGGAACAAGGACCTACAACTCGACATGAATCCTACAAATTGACACAAGGCCTAGAACTTGACACAAGGCCTACAACTCGGCATGAATCCTACAACTATATACAAATCCTACAACTCGGCATGAAGCCTACAACTTGGCACAAAGGCCTACAAAATCTTACTTTTCAAATTTTTCCATCAAATCCCTTTGACTGAGAGAATATTCGAACCATTATTTTGTTTGTTGCATGTCCCTATGCATCCTACAAAGTGTCACGAAACCTTGCTTCTTCCTGATCACTGACTCCCTCTGAAGTTTGACTCCCTCTTAGTCCTTTCAAGTCTTTCTTTTCTGTGGTAACCTTCTTGGAATACGTATGATAACCTGCCTGAAATAGAAACAACAAGAGAACATGTATTTCCAATATAATAACATTTTATATAAGAACATATCAATTTCATGGTAATTCATTATAAAATTACCAAGGTGTCTTGTCTGAGAACAAGAACAAGAAATATCTCCTAGAGGAGATCTTAGTTCATATTACAATTAAATACAATAAACATTTATATTAATAGTACATGCTACTAAGTATTCATTTGTTCCTAGTATTAATAAAATATAAAGGATTGCAATACTCACTTAAGAAGAAATAAAAATATCAAACCTGATATGCAAACTTGGAGTCTGGCTATTGTTCCTCTTGAGTTGCTTTTATTCTGTGACAAGTATTCTTTCCAACCTAGAGAGTTTGTTGTTCCTCTGAATGTATTAGATATGAGATCTTTTTGGATCTACGATTGATTCTTGGACAAAGATACCTTCTCTTTTAAAATATTGAGATTTGCAATAGTTTCCTTTTATTGTTTCTCCTACTCCATGTTCATGTGCTTGGAAGCTCCAAAAATCAAACTCTTCATCCTATGACTCCTTCTCTTCAGTCCGTGGTTCCATAATTTTTCCCTTTGTTCTTTGCAAGGATGATGTCAATCATTGTATTCCATGCTCTACCAAGAGACCATGCTTCTGTTGTGCCACTTTGATTTTATGGAGGAAGTCATGACTGTCTTTGACTTTGACCTTGACTAGTATTTTGATTTTGACCATTCAAACCTTGACATTGTTCATGGATGAGGGCACTGAGAGATGCGCTAAGTTAGGGTGCACTAGGATAACCAAACATTAGTCCTAATACTTCATAGATATTTTCACTGCAACTGGTGTTGGCACTGCAACTAGCACTGTAACCTACACTACAACTGGTGTTGCAACTGGCACAAAGGAACATACACAAAGGAACTGACACGAAGGAACTGGCATGACGGAAATGACATGAAAGAACTGTCACAAAGGAACTGGCACTACAAATACAATTGTTCTACAACGAGCTTGACAAAGAGCTGCAGATCTACCTTCCAGTGGTTATATTGTTTTGAAGGTGGTGTGGGCCCATAACCTATTAGAATATTGTGCTTGTTTAACCATAGACAATATCACAATATTGTCACCCAACCATAGGAACAAAGCCACCCCCGAGCATCGTAACCTTTGACAAATAGAATTATTCTGGAAGCAGCACTAGACCCAAAGGCTAACCAAGAGAGAGAGAAAACACCTTTCTCCAAAGGTAGTGCACCAAGAAGAAAGTCCCAAACCACAGACCAAGACTAGTACCCAACTGTAGTCGTTGCAACTGCAATATTCCTCTAGAATTGCACACCACTTTATTGAGTGTGAGTGTGTTACCAAATGAGCTCAAGAGCCTTCTATTTATACTAATCTAAGAAAGTGAAAAAGTGTCTCTTCAAGCAGTCGACCTATTCTTTTCAGCATATAATACTTCAATATTACTTATTTTGCTGAGCCAAATTTTGTTCTAGGGTTTTCACACATATGTTTAGGTTTTCTCTTGATTCTGAAATATTCTATTCTAGTCAAAGGTTTATCCATGGAGATTAATACCTCCCACAACTATCAAAACATAAAAAATAACAAGGTCGAGAAGGAAAAGCTCCAAACTCATAGTAGATAGTTCAAGAGTTTGAAAATGAAAGATGATGAAAATGTTGCAACCTATTTTCTTCATGTGATGAAATTGTCAACACCATCAGAGTACTTGGTGAGAAGGTTGAAGAACCGATCATTGTGAAAAGGTAAATAAATCACTCCCCTTGAGATTTGATGCCAAGGCATCTGCCATTGAATAAATGAAGGATTTGGAGAAACTGACGATGGATGAGCTGCATGGGATTCTCACTGCATATGAGATGAAGAAAAAAAAAGAAAATTCAGTGCAAAAGGAAGAAAATTTAAAAGCATCAAAGAAGAAAAAAGGACACAAATATTGTGATTGTTCCAACCATGAATCAGATACAAAAGAAGCACAATTCGTGAGAAATATTAAAAGAGGATTTCAAAATTACAAAGGAAAGCTACCCTTCAAATGTTTTAATTGTGGTAGAGTAGGACAATTTGCTGCTAAATGTCCATATGTAAAAAGGGAAGACAATGATTATGAAGACATCAATGATATAAAAGAACATAACAATAAAATAAAACTATATAAACACAAAAGAGGAAAATATACTAAGAAGAAGACTTTTTACTCTTGAGAGGACAATAACTCGTCTGAAGAAAGCGATGGATATGTTTCTGAGATTGAAAAAGTAGAATTCCTCTTCATGGTCATGGATACAAAGTTTACTAATATATAAAATGAATACAATCATAAAGAAAAATCATATTAATAAGAATAATACATTGATGGGGAAGTGAATCTTGAATCATAACTCATTAGTGCCTTAGAAGAAATAGACAGGTTCATGGGAAATAATAAAAAGAAGAAAGAGAAATTGCAGAAATATAAAAAGAAGGACCGTGATTTTTATGAAACATAAAAAATAGTTATCATCCTAAAGAGTCAAATATAAGAGCAAAAAATTATAGAAGAAGTGGTGAGAAGCCGGCTGAAAGAAAATGAAGAAAATTGCGAGAAGCTAGAGGTTGAAATTGTTTCCTTAAGAAAAGAACCATAGAAAACAACTTATTGGTGGAATAGAAGCTTGAAGTTTGGAAAAAGTATTCAAATCTTAGATAATATTCTTAGTTATCAATGTTCACCATTGATCAATATAGGTCTTAGCTGTGAAGAAAAACAAAATACCCTAGAGGGTGATGCAAGCACTAAGGTCACAAAGCCATCAAAAAAGGAAAATGAAGAAAATACTAAAAGCTATGCTAATATTATAAAAGGATCCATCAACACTGAAAGCAACAACATGAAAGGAAATTATGACCAACATAAACTTGATTCTTCTCACAAGAAGAACAAGAATGAGTTCAGAAGATTTGTTCCACCAAGAAGGCCTTTCATAAACTGGTACCAAAATCGCTTTCTTGGCTGTTAGTTTTCTTGCAATATTTTTTGTCATAAAGCATTAGATTGTATATCTTATGAAAGAAGTGATCATGTGAGAGATAGAAATAGAGGTTCTTATAATATCTCAAAAAATGATTATATGAGCAACAAAAATAGAATTTCTCATGGGTTTGTTGATAGAAACTACAATTAATTTGCTCCTCTACTTTATTACAATACTAAATGTTATAGGTGAAATAAATATGGGCACATAGAACATGAATTTAGAAACATTTTAAGAAAGTATCCTAAGCAAAACATGGAAGAATATGTTTTTACCAAGCATAGAGAAGAGTAAACAAAGGTGTGGAAAAGGAAGAAAGAAGAACCAAAGAAGGAAGAACGGGGACTTGCAATGTATGCTCAAGACAAAAGAAGCCAATGGTAAATTGATAATGGATGTTCAAAACACACGACATGTGATCAGAAATATTTTTTCACCCTAAAGGAAGAAAAAGGAGGAAGCATTACCTTTGGGGATAATGCTTCTACAAGGATAGTTGGAAAATGTATCGTTAGTATTGATAATGGAAATACTAAAACACAAAATGTTTTGTATGTTTAAGGGTTGAAACACAATATTCTAAGTGTTAGTTAGATGTGTGATCAAGGTTACAACCTCACATTTCATTCTAAGGTATGTGAGATAAGCAAAGCATGTTCAAGAAGATTAGTGGAAAATGAAAATAGAACCCCATGCAATGTATACATTCTCGATCAAGTCAAAGGAGAAAAATGTTATATGGGACAAGTAAACAAAATCTAGTGGTGTCATAGAAGGATGGGTCATACAAACTTTAAAAATCTAGTAAAACTCAATAAAGACATAAGCAGTGAGAGATATGCCAAGGATATCAAAACCTACCGACACTATTTGCAAGCCATATTAGCACAAGAAGCAGGMAAGACTTAGYTTAACAAAAGAGTAATGAATATCAAAGCCATTGGAACTTGTACACATAGACCTTTGTGGGCCAGAAAGAACACAAASTTTAAAAGGTGAGAGTTATTTTATGATGCTTATTGATGATTACACAAGAATGACATGGGTTACATTTCTTAAAGAAAAATATGAATAATTTTARAAGTTTAAATCTTTCAAATCCCTTGTTGAAAATGAGACTTATTTAAAAAACAAGTGCTTAATATCAGACMAAGGAGGTGAGTTTACTTCTTATGAATTTGAGGAATTTTGTGATAATCATGGAATCAAGAGACTTTTTCAGCAACAAGGACTCCACAACAAAATGGAATTGTAGAAAGGAAGAACATAATTGTGTTGGATTACTGAGAGGGGGGTGAATCAATAATAGAGCAATTTAATCCTTTTTAACCATATAATGCAAGTGTTATATCAGTGTAGCATTATCATCCAATAATTACAGAGTAAATAAACAATGAACAAATGAGAAATCATACACATACACAGTACACCAGTGTTTTTAMGTGGAAACCCAAAGYGAGATAAAACCACATAATGMTTTTTCTTATATGTCTTGAAGAATTAAATTCATTGGAAGCACCAACTTACTTTGTTTTCTAGTTGCAACTGGAAGGAGGCTCCAACCCCCTAGTTTCCCAGGCTACAACCTGAGGGAAGTTCCAACTCCAATTCTCTGGCTAAAACCATAATGACGCTACAACCCCCTAAGTTMTCCAACTACAACTGGAAGGTGGCTACAACCACCTGTCCTTGGCCCRTCCAACTGCCCTGAAATATAAATGCCAAATGTAGACAACCTGTCATTGTCACTGAATCAACCACTGCCACTGCAAGCTGTCACTATCAATCTATACCAATAATTTGTAACGACCTATATCAATCAAATTGCACCAAACAACCTATACCAATAAACTGAACCAACATGTACCATGCATCAACCATGCATCAACCTTGACTCATCAAGATGTACCAACATCATCAACTATACACCTCATGTATGTGCCAACGCATCAACTACTTGTCTCAAACATGTACCAAACATGTATCTCAACCATATACAAAAGACATACACCACTATAACCATCAAAAGTTATCTAAAAATTCATCACTCTATCCATAAACCAAATACCATAAACCCTTACATCAAACCATGTGCCACAACCTCACTGTTATGTAGCCTCAAGCTAAACCAAAAACTTCAGCAACACATCACAACCAAAAGACCAATACCCATATGCCAAATACCAACAACACAATACCAATTGTATCCCTCAATAAATCTAATATATGTAGCAATACTAAACATCCAATACCATCTCAAGAGTTAAAACCTAGCTCACAAAACATACCTCAAACAAGATGTGCCATATCTCTCATAAATAGACCCCAACCATGTTGCTGTCGTGATTTTTCTGCCGCACTTTTTCTGTTGCGATTTTTCTGCTGCACTTTTTCTGCTGTGATTTTTCTGCGACACTTTTTCTGCCGCAATTTTTATGCCGCACTTTTTCTGCTACGATTTTCCTGCCGCATTTTTTCTTCCACAGTTTTTCTACCGTGATTTTTTTGTCGCACTTTNAAATACCATAAACCCTTACATCAAACCATGTGCCACAACCTCACTGTTATGTAGCCTCAAGCTAAACCAAAAACTTCAGCAACACATCACAACCAAAAGACCAATACCCATATGCCAAATACCAACAACACAATACCAATTGTATCCCTCAACAAATCTAATATATGCAGCAATACTGAACATCCAATACCATCTCAAGAGCTAAAACCTAGCTCACAAAACATACCTCAAACAAGATGTGCCATATCTCTCATAAATAGACCCCAACCATGTTGCTGTCGTGATTTTTCTGCCGCACTTTTTCTGTTGCGATTTTTCTGCTGCACTTTTTCTGCTGTGATTTTTCTGCGACACTTTTTCTGCCGCGATTTTTATGCCGCACTTTTTCTGCTACGATTTTCCTGCCGCATTTTTTCTTCCACAGTTTTTCTACCGTGATTTTTCTGTCGCACTTTTTCTGCCGCAGTTTTCCTTCTGCACTTTTTCTGCAATATTTTTCCTACTGCACTTTTTCTGCCGCACTTTTTCTATTGCAATTTTTTTCTATCAATAATACCTACCCAAATAACCTTTCACAAAAATAGATATTCAGTTATATTCAAGTATGATTAAATGAGAGAACTTTGCCTCTTATTTATACTTTCATGTAGCATTACACTTTCCTTATTTTAGGGAGTTCTCCATTTACTTTATTATTTAAATAATTTCTTTTGCAAACAAATGAATTTTGGGGGCTTCTATATGACTCATGAGGGTTCTTAAACTTCATATGGCCATAAATCTCTAACCGTGAGGAGTTATGTGACGTTGCACATACCACCGAAAATGGAATGACAAGCACTATCCATATATGATAGTTTCACTAAAAAATTTGCTGACCTTCATCTCATTATTTCACAATTAAGAATGGGTTCTCTAACCATACTTCTAGGATAACTCAATCCACAAAGCGTATTCCTGTGAGGGATTTCACCATAAGGGGACCACTTTGGAGTTCATCCATTTGTACTTCTTATCAACCATGACAAGACAATAATGAGTCATATTTACATAAAAAAAACTTGGGTCCATTACCCAAACCTTTGTGCTATCGGGCTTTCTTCAAGGGTTGACATCAATGACAACCAACCTTAATCAATAATCCCCCTCTTTGGCATTGATGGCAACACTTTGATGCGATACTGAAATTATATCACTCATGCTCCCCCTAGAACCATGCCTCTATCCTCTGCATCTCTGTGACCATTTCTCCCCCTATAACCATGCCTCTATCCTCTGCATCTGATAAATCTCCCCCCCTTTGTCATCAATGGAAAAAGGTATCTTTCCATCCGGGGCTTATCCCCCTGACTGAAATGTCCTCTTTATGGTGCTTCCTCGTGTACATATAAGACATATAAGATAAGCATTCAAAATCATTCATTTTGGAGTAGAAATAACTCTGAGTCTCTGGCGAAGATACTCAAAGGCTTCCCATGGAAGTGGTTTTGTAAAGATGTCTGCCACTTGTTCTTTTGTGCCCACATACTCAACTCTGATATTCTTTTCTGCAACCTATTCTCGTAGAAAGTGATACTTGATTGGAATGTGCTTTGTCTTGGAGTGCATCACCGGGTTCTTTGAGATACTGATGACACTTATATTATCACAATAGATTGGAATGGGCTCTTCATACTCAACCCGTATATCTATCAGAATTTGTTTCATCCAAAGAACCTGTGTACAACATGATGTTGCAGCAATAAAATCTACCTCGGCTGTAGATAAAGATACCGATGATTGTTTCTTGCTTAGACATGATACTAAACACTCACTTAAGTAGAATGTTGGTCCATTGGTGTTTCATTGGTCATCAATACAACCTGCCCAATCTGCATCTGTGTAGGCAATAAGTGATAGATCCTTTCCTTTTGGATACCATAATCCAAACTCTTTTGTTCCTTGATATCTGAAAATTCTCTTCACTGCTAATACATGTGATTCCTTTGGTGCTTCTTGAAATTGTGCCACCTGTCCAACTGATTGCATTACATCTGTTCTGGATGCTATCACATATAGTAGGCTACCAATCATTGACCTGTATTGCCTCTGATTTGTAGACTTTGAATCATCATCTTTGATTAACTTGCAACTGGTTTGCATGGGAGTGATAATTGGTTTCCAATCTTCCATTCCGAACCTCTTTAGCATTTCTCTGATATACTTGGTTTGAGAAATAAAAATTCCTTGGTGGTTTTGACGTATCTGAAGTCTAGAAAGAAGGATATTTCTCCAAGTAATGACATTTAAAATTCATTCTGCATATCCTTTGAAAATTTTTGTCTTAACCTGTCATCATCACTACCAAAAATAATATCATCAACATAAACTTCAATTAATAAAATACTATCTTGACTTACCTTGATGTAGAGGTTGTTGTCTGTACTTCCTTTTTTGAACCCTCCCTTCTGTAGATATTTATCCAGTCTAGAGTACCAATCTCTAGGAGCTTGTTTTAGACCATACAAGGTCTTCTTTAATTTACACACATAATCTACATTCGCTGACAACTAAAATCCTTCAGGTTATTCAATGTATACTTCTTCTTCAAGTTCCCCATTCAAAAAATCTGATTTTACGTCCATCTGATACACTTTAATATTTTTGGAGCATGCATAATCTAAAAGCAATCAGATTGCTTCCATTATGGAAACTGGGGAAAATGTCTCTTCAAAGTCAATTCCTTCAACCTGTGCATATCCTTTACATACCAATCTAGCTTTTCTCCGTGTAACATGTCCATCTTCATTCAATTTATTTCTGTATACCCACTTTGTGCCGATCACATTCTTATCCTTTGGTCTTGGAACCAATTCCCAAGTGTCATTTTTCTCTATTTGATCCAATTATTCATCCATGGCCTTATTCCAAAATTCATCCTTGCTGGCCTCTTCAAAACAAGTTGTTTCAATCGTAGATGAGAGTGCTAGGTGCGTTTATTCTGGTGAACAGATTCTTCTTGTAGTCTCAACTCCCGCATCTTTGTTTCTTATAATCTGATCTAAAGGATGATTCTTCTGTACTCATATTCTAGGTGTCTTTGGAGGCACTTGTTGAACTTGCTCTTCTGATTCTATCGGATCTTCTTCATCTTCCCCTTCTACTTCCTTTTCATCTTCTGCTTCTTCATAAAGCTGTTCCATTGATTCATTTTCTTCTTCCTTTAATTCTTGTCTACCTGTTTCATCAATTGTTATGTTGATGCTTTCCACAACTTTGTTCAATCTTAGGTTGTAACACTTGTATTCTTTCCTTTTACTTGAGTAACCAACAAGTACTTCTTTGTCCACACAAGAGTCAAACTTTCCTATTTTTCCATCTTCTCTTTTGATGTAGCATTTGCTCCCAAAAACTCTGAAGTGCTTCACATTTTCTAGTCTTCGTAGGGAGTTTTGTCCATGTTGTTTTTGAGAATTGCTCTGTTTTGAATGTGAACTGTTGTATGCACTTCTTGTGTCCAAAAAATATCTGTCAATTTGGAATCCATTAGCATTGTTCGAGCCATTTCTTGTACTGTCTTTTTCTTTATTTCAACAACTCCATTCTGTTGAGGTGTCCTAGCAACAGAGAATTGCCTTTTTATTCCATGATTGTTGTAGTAGTCCATAAATTCCTTTGAAGTGAACTCTCCTCCATTATCATATCTCAATCATTTGATTTTTGAATCCATTTCATTTTCAACCATTTTCTTGTAGATATTGAAGTTTTCAAAAGCTTCTGACTTATTCTTGAGAAAGAAAACTGCAGTCATTCTTGTATAATCATAAACTAATAACATAAAGTATTTCTCACCTTTTAAAACCTTTGTTGTATTTGGTCCAACTAGATCAGTATGCAAAATTTCTAGTGGTCTTGTCGTTGAATATTCCTTTGATTTGAATTTGGTCTTTGTTTTCTTTCCTTGTTGACAATGCTTGCATAAAGTGTTGGTTGGTTTCATGATCTGGGGCATTTCTCTGATTTCTTCTCTTTTGTTGACTTTGACAAGGTTATCAAAATGTATGTGACCCATTCTTTTGTTCCATAGCCAACTTTCATCTTCCTTTCCTAGACAACACTTTTCATTTCCAATTTCACTTAACACATATATGTTTCTTGAAGTTCTCGCAGCTGTAGCAATCAATTTTCCTGAACCTTCTTTTCTTATCTCGCACTTTTGTGAATTGAAAGTAACTTTATGACCTTGGTCACACATTTGACTCACACTTAGAAGATTTTGTTTCATATTTTCTACTAGCAGAACATTTTCTGCCTTTGTATTCTTGTTCCCAATTCTGACTATGCCTTTTCCAATGATTTTAGTTGAATCATCATTTCCGAAGGAGACTGATCCATCTCTTTCATTTCTTAAAGTAAGAAACATGTCTCTATCACCTATCATGTTTTGTGAACAACCACTTCTTCATCATCTTCTGAGACGTCACTATTGTTGCTAAGTTCTTTTTCTTTTTTCTTTGACTTTTTGGATTCTTTGAAGGCTTCTTCTTTTGTATCTGGATTTTCCTCTTTAGTTCTCATTTCATATGCTGTGAAGATTCCATGTAATTCGTCCATGCTTATTGAGTTCATATCTTCTCTTTCTTCTAGTGCTGATATCTTAGGTTCAAATATCATAGGAAGAGATATTAGTACCTTTTGAACAATTACAGATACTTCGATTTCTTCTCCCAATCCTATGATTTCATTTACTTGTAAAAATTTAGCTGCAATATTCTCATATTCCTTCATCTTAAGTTGTTGGAACTGACCTCTGTAATTTTGAATCTTTGCTGCTTTGAATTTTGAATCTCCTTCATAAATATTTCAAAGTTTGTCTCAAATCTCTTTAGTGGATTTACAATGTGAAACTTTGGTTAATACCGTTTCACTAAGACCATTTGGAAGTGCATTTGTGGCTTTGGAATTATTCTGACCGAGCTTCACTGCTTTGTCATTTGTTGGTGGAACAACTGGTATTGTGTATCCATCTACAATTGATTTCTAAATTAATCCCTGTGCTTGTATATACGTCTTCATCCTTATGCTCCAAAATGCATACTTCTGTCCATCAAATTGTGGTATTCCATTTTTATACAAGTTTTTGCTCTCCATGATCTTCCTTTCAGTGGTTAAATTGATTTCTGAAGGAACCCGCTCTAAAACCAATTTTTGGATTACTGAGAGGGGGGTGAATCAGTAATAGAGAAATTTAATCCTTTTTAACCATATAATGCAAGTGTTATATCCATGTAGCATTATCATCCGATGATTGTAGAGTAAATAGACAATGAAAAAATGAGCAATCATATACATACACAATACACCAATGTTTTTACGTGGAAACCCAAAGCGGGAGAAAACCACATAATTCTTTTTCTTATATGTCTTGAAGAATTACATTCATTGGAAGCACCAACTTCCTTTGTTTTCCAGATGCAACTGGAAGGAGGCTCCAACCCTCTAGTTTTTGAGGCTACAACCTAAGGGAAGCTCCAAATCTCCAATTTTATGGCTACAACCAGAAGGAGGCTACAACACCATAAGTTCTCCGGCTACAACCACCTTTCCTTGCCCCGACCAACCACCCTAAAATATAAATTCCAAATGTAGACAACCTGTCATTGTCACTAAATCAACCACTACCACTATCAAGCTGTCACTGGCAACCTGTACCAATAACCTGTAACAACCTACACCAATCAACCTACACCAAACAACATGTACCAATAACCTAAAACAACATGTACCATGCATCAACCATGCATCAAAATTGATGCATCAAGATTGTTACACAATATTTTGGTCACCCTGATGATGAATTTACAAGCATGTAATCAGGCCCTCAAAATCATTTTTTGCTTGAGAAAAGTGACTCCTTTCCTCCTCTACAAGACTAATTTTTAGAAGGACGCCATAGGCTACCCATGGTGTACAGTGCGAAAATCAAATATTTCCACAGGCTTCTCTATAGTTGGCCTACGGGATTTTCGCAGGCTTCTATATAGGCAGGGTGCGACAACATTTGAAAGCCAAAAGAGGAAAGAGGTTCAAGACGTTTCTAGAAGGGGAATCTTCTGGAATGTGAGGTGGCTTCCATATGGTTACGATCCTACTGACTTCTCTAATATGGTGGGATCATCCTCATCCCTTTAACTACTTCAGCTTCTCCTATATAATAATGGGCTTCTCATGGAAAAGGTTAAGCAAAATTAAGCAAAGTTGAGCAAAGGATTGTTGGAAGAATAGGCTGGAGATTGTGTGAAGAATATTATTTCAGTTGATGCTTGAGGTCTGCATTCACCCATCAAGATTTTGAAGATCACCTTCATGCAAACTATGGAATGAATGTATGTGTGTGTTGGAACGAAGGGCCACTAAAAGAGAACTTGCAACATCAAGGAATTTCGGTTGTATCTTCCACTTTTATTCAATATAATACAGTGGCATGTTTCTTTCCCATAAAATTATTCTCATTTTATTACATGACTCCTTGATCACATGTTTAAGTTTTCATTGAATTTATCATAGTTGCTTTCACTTGGGTTAGTTTGTGTCATTGGAGATCTGGTTTCACAAGAGCACTGGAGCGAAGCGGGAACAACAAAGATATAGGGAAGCGATCTCAAGGTAAGTCATCAATTCCTTATTTGACACTTAGATCAATGATTATAACTTAGGGGAAGCATCATGTCCTGTCCTGTTTTGTTCTAGATCTAGGTGGATCTAGGGAGATTAGTTTATGTCCGCATTTACCGATTTATCCTATAACAAAATTGGTGACTACACTGGGGATACGACTTGATTGTGGTTGTTTGTTGGCCATTTGTTTTTTCCTACTCTTTCTTATCTGAATTCAGTCTCTGAGTCTGTGGGAGATCCATTCAGACTCTCTGAGTTTGAAAGTTCACAAAGATTTTTTACCTTTTTCTCAAATTTCCTTGATTTTCAGACGTGTCCGCACTGCACCCTATACCTAGCCTGCAGAAACCTTTGATTTCTACACCCTAGCTATTTTCTTCAGTGCGTACTTTCCGCACCCTGTCTTTTTCTGGCTTGCGGAAACTCCTATATTTCTGCACTGTAATGTGCTGCTAGCCTGCGACGACATCTGTGAATTTTTTGAGTGGGGTTTTGGCCTCCGTTGATGCCCAGGTTTTTGCTTTAGTCAACTAGGGGAACTTTTTTAGCCATTGTTTGACTATTTTCTTATGCTTAACATGCTGTTGATTGGTTTTCATAGATCAAATACCTCTCTTAGTCATTTTCCAGTTTTCATTTTTTGATTTTTAAACAAGGGTATAATCTCGGAGCTTGTATCTGAGTGCTTGTTCGATTAAAAATCTTGGATTGGATTTGAAGTTTTGGATTGATTACGTATTCTGGATTTCTTGGTGATTGAGAAGTTGTTTCTTCATTTGCATGTGAGGAAATAATTTCTCGTCATTTTTTATTTTTGTCTTCATTGAAAGTTCAATTTGGGTGCTTGTTGAAGGTATAAATTTTCTTGGATTTCTTGTCTTTTCTCTGCCATGCCCTTGGTTTGGTCTTAGAAAAGAAGAATTTGAAGTTATCCATTCTTTTGAATAATCATACATAAGAAAATTTATTGCATTTAAGAGAAGATAACATTGAAGAACTTCATTGTTTATTGGTTGTTTGAAATTTTGTTCATTTAAAGAAAAAGGAAGTATATTTTGTAGTTTACATTATTTCGGAAACACCTTCTCCCTGCTATAGATAGAATTCATTGAACGAAAATTTGCATCATTCATTTCTATGTGCATTTTGTTGGGTCAAGGTATTTCACAATATCATTTTCATTCCCGTCTCCCTCTTGAGTAACAACAACCTTTAAAAACATTACGAAAATCTAAAACTTAATTAGTAATTTTTTCTAGGGCTCTTTTACACCAACATTAGCTAGGCTAGAGATTTGGAATAGGCAGTGAGACACACTCTCCAAAGCAAAAAACACACAATAGAATCTTGTGATAGGGAGTGTAAAATTCCATTTGCAACATTTTGTCTTGGGATCAAACTTGAGGTCGCATTGAGATCGACAGAGTTACTCACCCTACTTTGTTGATCTTAGTGTAGATATTGCACGTATTATGGGGGTCGCTTGGAGGTATACCCAAAATGATGAGTGGAATCCTCTCAAGTTGATTCCAGGCTCGATAACCTGCCCTTGCGCGTGGATCAGACTGTCGACTGTCTTCCCAGGCATCATTGCTATTTTTGGTAACCTTAGTTGCCTATATTTTAGGGTCTTATACAAGGTGACTATGGAGGGGAAAGTCTTCATGGTACCTGGAATCGACGTTGGCCAGACTCACTTAGGATCCTTGGAGGGTATACCCATGATTATGTGTGGGAGCTTGCACTAGGGTGTAAGTTCGTTAAGCAAGTCGTCAACGTAACTTTTCCACCCTAGCCCAGCCCCTTCTTGTCTTGACTTTGCGACATTGGATTTCATCACCAACTAGTGACTTCGGAACAAGAAGGTTTTGTTTGCTTGGTTTTGATTCCTAGATTACACAAGAGAGTATTGTTTGTTTACATAGTTGGCCATAGATTTTTTTCGTAAAATTTTCAGTTCGGCCAACATTGACCCTCCACGTCGTTCACGTAGGATGCAAGGACTACCTCCGGAAGATCYAGAAGTTTCCCAACCCTTGATCCCTAATCCACCAGAGRAATTTCCTCAACAAATTGAGATCCAAGACCACATACCTTCATAAGTGGAGAGAATTGACTCTTTAGAAAGTTTTTGAATCGTTTCCGATTCTTTGGACGCTTTCCGCTTACCTACTGGATACGAGAAATGTATTCTTCGACTAAACTCGTTCGGAGAACTTGTTGTTGACACTTCTGGAATACCAACTGGAATCCTTGCTGGCCTTGAAAACAAAGATCCTTTTTGGACCACCGACATATCTCGAACTCTGACTTCTAGACGGAACCCTCCCGACTCATAGGCAAAAGCTAAGATACCTGTCGTTTCTGAACCACCCAAAAGATCTACTACATTTATGATACCTTTATATCACTTTAACAATACAACTTGTTATTTCTTCACTGGTTTAGAGACTGGTCCTAGCTCAACTATCCCTCTTCAGCAGGCCCATTCCATAATGGTCCCAAACACTACGATTATCCCCACCGGGAACACGATGGCTAGCCAACCTCCTATTGGTACACCACGTTCATCTAGACAAATCCCATCACTCCCTCTTGGTTATAATTCTTTGAATTCTTCTATCCCCATTCCTACCTAAGTTCCATTCGAATCTTCTCGAGTCTTTACTCTTCCTAGGTATAATGCTGCTTTCGGTTCTTTTCCGACACTATTCCAATTCTTCTCTGGAGGGTCTTATCCACATTTTATAGGAGGATTCAGACCCAGTGGCTCTACTACCTTTGGAATTTCTACTCCATTATTCACTTCTGGTTATAAGATTCCTATTGGGGGACAGTATAACCCAGAGGGGAAAACTCAATTTGGAGGTCAAACCCAAATTGGGGCATCATCTTCACCTGGAGGACAACCCCTACTCGGAGGATATAATCCACAGTATGGACAAAACATCCTTGGATCACTATCCCAGTATTGGAATCTTCTTATTCAAGGAAATCTACAATCGTCTAGGGGGAAACAACCTCAAGTTATATGTTTTATACCCCGTAGTTCGGTCCAATCATACCTCAGTTCTTCCAATCCCATTTGGAGTTTAAACGTTCAGCCTAGTGTCCCTCCCCAAGGGACCATCCCCAACTAGTACAACCCTATGGGTTACATTCCTCTGCACACATGTCCAAATCTGTTGGGACCTTTGCCTCACATATAAACCGCTTATGGTCCTACTGGTATACTGATGGGACTCCCTCCCCAAAGTCACTAGTATCCTCTGGTGAATAAACAATTACCTTTTTTAGCCACTTTGGATCTACCTGATTTGTCTAGAATATTGAATGATCCTATCCTACATTCTCCCCACTGGCTCGTTATTCCGGCCAAATTTCTGTTTGACATCCCAAAATTTGACGGTAAATCGAGAGAGGAATCAAACAACCATGTCATGAATTTCCACCTTTGGTGTTCATCCAACTCTTTGATGGATGATTCCATTCGGTTATGAATCTTCCAACGAACTCTCATGGGTTCGACTGCAAAGTGGTATATAGAACTACCACGAGGTTTCTTCAATGACTTTAATACCCTAGCCATGGATTTCCTTACACACTATCAATTACCGATCCATTATGAAACAAGAACCAAGATCCTGAGTTCCTTCAAACAAACTAAGGCCACTCACATCTCTGATCACATTCATGAGTGGAGATGAAGACGATGTTTGATCAAACTCGATCTTCTCGATCAGTTATTGGCAGAGTGGTTCACGAAATCATTCGTGAATGAGATCTCTCATGATATTTCCATGGGTGGAGTTGTCACTGAAGAACATGATATCATTTGCGCTCAGTACCTCGACCTTGTTTACTCACAAAAGGGTACTCTTTACGACCTACTCCCTGATGCACCTCGCCCTTCTACTATCGCTACTTCAACTACCCCTACTACTTCTCATGCAACTGATGGTTTGATTAGCACTTTCCATGCTCAACCTCAAAATATGAAAGCCTCTCCCACCAACCCCAAGTCTAATGCTTCTAATGTTCAAAATGCCCCATCTCCTACTCCTCCCACCCGCGAAACCTTTGAAGTTAACTCTGTTCAATCTACCCCTACCGGAAAGAATAAGTCTAAAAAAGGGAAGGGTAAGAATACGGAGGATACAAATAACCCACAGTCTGAGAAAGCCACAACCCAACTTGTTGATGATAAGGATAAGCGTAAACCCTGATACCCTTTCCTTATCTATGGTGACGATCACTATAGGAAAGATTTCCCAAGACGGGCTGAGGTTACTAAGTTCCTCCAAGGGACCGCGAAACCTCCCACACAAGTCATTTTGTCTCAACCTTTCCCTTCTCAACA
>JASDQU010436036.1:13352-26153 GCA_032191745.1 Picea mariana
ATTCATCACCTGAATCCGATCCCAAGTCTGTGGGTTTTGATTTCATTGCCACTGTTTGCGTTCCCTTCTTTTCTTTGAACCACTTTGGCCTCTTCTCGGGATGCAACTGCCAACATCTGTCCTCATCATGTCCCTCTTTCTTGCAATGCTTGCAAGAGGGCTTTCCTTCCTTCTTTGTCACTGCATTTGCATTCTTTCCATTTCCATGCCTTTTCCTCTTGTCCTCTTTCCTCAAAGACGACGATTCCTCTGACACACCTGTTTTCCCTACTTCAATATACGTAGCTTGAACAAAAACCTCATCAAGTTTAGTGGGTCCAAACATGAAAACAATGTTTCTAATATGCGCAGGCAAACCTCCTATATACTTCATAAGGGTTTCTTGTGTTTGCAAAGGAATATCTAACATTAATGCCATTTTTTGAAATCCATCGGTGTATTCTTGCACTGTTTGTCCTTTTCTTAGTTTTAAAGATTGCCATTCAATTAGTGCTTTTTCTTTATAACCCAAAGGATAGAATTGTTTCCTAAGTGCAGAAATGAAATCCTTCCATGATGGAAATACATTACCCACATTTTGTGTTTCTTTTTGCAGCTTGCTTTGCCACCAGATAAGAGTTGTACCTGCAAGTCTCAAAGATGCCAACTTGATTTGTGTGGCCTCATCCTTGATTTGTTGCACACTGCAGTATACATCCATCTGCCTGATCCAGTTATCAAGTTTTTCTGCATTCACTTCACCGTCATATATGGGCAACTCAAATTTTACATCAAGTTTTAACAATGGCATTTCATGTTTATTCTTATGAACATTTTTCTCTCCACTAGATTTAGAACTTGAACTTGAAGAAACAGAAGGAGAAGAAGGAGTTTTTGATGGAGGTGAAGGAGGAATATGAGGACGGTCCTCTTCCTCTTCACTTTTTCCCTTTGAAGAATCACCCAAAACTGGTCGTTTATGTTCCAAGTAATCTTCGTATAAGACTTTCACCATCTCCGACATAGCAAGGAATGTTTTCCGGAACTCTTTCTCATCCTGAGAAATCCCTTCTTCCGATGCCATCTTCTCGCTGTGAGAAGCTCTTTTTCTCAATCCAATTAATGGATTCTCTGCAACAAGCTTGCCTTCACCACACTGTAGCTTTTCCCTGGTTAACATGCAAAACTCAAATCCAAACGTCAACTAGCTCTGATACCACTTGATCTGCCAAATATTTTAATGACTTATGGTTGAGTTTTAATTTTGCATGCGTTATTTAACCATTTGATAAACTTAGTGAAAGAATGAGGAAAGAAGAGGAATTATGACAGCCATATACACATATGTAGATCTGAAATGAAATAATAGATAGCAAACCATAACACGCAGATTGATAACAGAGTTCGGCACAACTTTGCCTACGTCTCCGGGCCTTTTTCTCTGTGGGGGAGGCTTCTTTATTTCGTTTCAAAATCTCAAAAGTACATTGCTGCAATGCCAAATGGCTACAAGACTGATCTGGTCATGTTCTTCCAGATCTCTAGAACCATGCAAAGAAAACGGCACGCAAAACGAACGTCCGGAGCTCCCAGAAATGGTCCAACAGCGTCTCCTCCTCAAAAGCTTCTCTGCCTCAAAATGGCTCTGGCTTGGCTTCTCTTCAGCATAATTCTGCTCTGAATGCCCTTCAATGTTGTCCCCCTAGCCTCAAACAGGCTTGGGCTATATAGCTGGGAAGGTAGTTGCTCATCTCCAACTTCCTCCAAGAAGTTAGGCTCCAAAAATACCCAATAACTCCCAAAAACCATTAACAATAGGCTAAATGACAATTAAAAACTCAAAAAGTAGTTAAAAAACCCACTTTTAACTATAATATAGTTAAAATTGGGCGTAGCCCCCAATAGGCGCGCTCCTGGTCAAATTAGACAGCCATGTGGCCATGCGCTAGCCCATAGGCTAAGCGCTGGCCCACTTCGTTTGTGCTGACTCCCGGTTCTATTGGCAACCATATGCCCTGTGGCTTACAAATCCCATGCTGTTGGTTATACGGTTCACCCCCGCATACGGTCGTATGTAAACATTTGCGCCGAGGGCTGGGGATAAGCCCCAGCCCTTTTTTCCACTGCATGAACCTTTGTTTCAACATAAATAAAAATTACACCATTTGTACAATAAGTTCCACCGATCGGGTGGGCGGTTAGCCCAGCCCTGCTAGTCCGTTGCCCACCGGGAGGTCGCGGGTTCAACCCTTGGCCATACAAAATTTTTAAACAAGAAACCAACGAACCAAGCACGGGGTACCACGTGGCAGCCCGTGATTGGGCCACGTGGCACCCAACCACTTGCCAATTAAACGCCACGTGTCAGCATCTGATTTGACCATGCCAACCAACCAGAATATGCCTCGTGTCCATCATTGATTCACCCAAGTCACTTGCCACTTGTCAACCGCCGTACTGTCCAGTCACCCACCATGTCAGCTGTTGACATCATCCATGCCACATGTCACCCTTTCAGTGGTGACACGTGTCACCTTTGGATAGGTCCAGCCGTACGCCCAAATGTCCAAATATGCCTACCACATGTCATCATATGGAGCTGCCACATGTCATCTGTATGGACCTGCCACATCAGCATACAGACTGCCATGTCAGCGTCCGTACGGACTGCACAGTCAGCAAAAAACGTTTTTGCCTGTTTGACTATTTGGACAGAATGTGATATCTTCTCCATACGGATTCCATTTGACAAAGTAAATATACTGTCAGAATCAAGAAGACGATACGGACGCAATGGAATTGGTTTCGTCACATTCCAAGCACTTTCATTTTGAGCATTTTTCAAGCCCTATCAGGCTTCTGGATCCGATTTCAGATCACATTCCTAGTGTCTTTCTGTCAAGAACCTACCATTCTTCATCCTTCATGGCCGACGACTTCTTTGTTATTCCATCCAATGGTAGGAATAGATCCTTCTTATATAAATAATCATCTATCTACATCTTCCATAACTGGTAGTTTTGGCCATTAAATTTCTCGACCCTAAACTTTCCATCTTCCACCATTGCTCCCACTCGAACCAGGAACCCTCTTTTCCTATGAGTTACATTTTTCTTTGATACAAGTTGTTAGAAAAATAGGATCGCAAAGAAATAAAATAAAACAAATGTGGAAATAAAACACAAAAGATACACAATACAATAGAGACACAGATATACGTGGTTCACCCAGTGTGGGCTACGTCCACCAGAAAAATTGCCAGGTTCTTCCTTTATTATTATCCAGCAAATGAAGGGATACAACCTACAGCAAACCTATTGTAACTTACTCTACTTTCTCTCATAGTCTCCTATCTCAGAATACAATATTCGCCATGATCCATAGCTGCAATACATTTCCCTCATAAAAGAGGGTTTCCTTCTAGGGAAAAAAACCATAACATAACGTCTATCGTCATATCTGCGACCTTATAATGAACGGTCCAGATTTACAATGAAATTACAATATACATTTACAAGGCAATTTTTCCTTTGGGGGATTCACCCCCGAACCCCCATCGAGGGACCGCTTGCCCCCGGACCCCGAAGAGGGGGTAACCTAATGCAGGAGCATCACCAGCAAAGCACAAGCGTGGAAGACAGTTGGGCGCACTAGCACATATTTTGAAACATTTTGGATTTCAAAATATCAATGTATTAATTTGATATCTGACAAATCTTTTTGAGTTATGAATGTCTTTAATGAATGGAGGCTGAACCATCACATAAGATTGATGGGAGAATGCATTTTGTTTTATGAATTGGATCGCAATACAGATTTGGAGCTTGCGCTCTTATCTGTCTGACTCGATATTTATTGTAATGAGTGTTAAGTAGTTGATAGCATTCAATCCCATTAAGATAGCGTAGATTTGTTGGAGGGAAGGCTTGAAGAGAACCTCTTTGTATAGAGATTTGTAATTTTACCCAGTAGAGGTTGTTGATGTTTATTATTATTGCAGATAGAGGAGAACCGAGCAGTATTTGAATCTATCTTGTATAGGTTAAGTAGTAGTGAAGAACAATGTATGTATGAAAACAAGTTTCAGTTTGATGAATATAACAGAGAAATATTGTCCTAAATGTGGGTTGATTATGTGCCTATCTAAATGAATGGTAGAATTTTTGTTATTATTCAATTCTCTGTTAGTTCTATTCTTGAATCCATGACTGCATTTTCTTTGTTGAATGTATGATTCATTGTGAGGATTAGATAAGTTTTAATTGTTTCTTTTCACTGAGCAAGTGCAAGGTGTGCATAGTGTCCGCAAGGAGTGTGTGACTGAGTTTGTTTCGACTCGAAAGCTCAGAAGAAATAGTGAAACTTATATGTACGCAAGAAGTGCATCGACATTCGCAAGGAGTGCGTGACCGAGTTTTCAAACTCAAAAGCTCAAGAGGACTAGGGTGACTTCAATCACAAGAGACAGAAGTGGTTGGAGGACGGTCGCAAGGAATGGGAAGTCACCCACAAGGAAGAGTTGAGAGGTGAGCTAAAATCTATTGCAAGGTGTGCACAGATCGAAATTTTGACTAAGTGCCGAAAGAAGTGTACAGAGGAACCTGGGGGAGTTAAATCTCAAGAGGGAGAATGGAGGAAACCTTCAAGGGATAAAATCCTTAAATTCTTCACTGAAGGTCAGTGAATAGGATTCGTTCTCAGAGGGGTGCGAACGATCTCAGACCATCAGATCTGGTAAAGTTGCAAGGAGGATAGTTGTGGAGTGTTTTAGTACTTAGGAGTTTGGAAAGTTGGGATACTTGGCAAAGTAAGAGTCGCGACATCCAAAGTCGCGATTCAATCTTGACCGTTGATCATAGGAGGGCACGTGGCAACGGATTTAGGAGTTCGAGAATCGAAAGTTCGGAAGTTGTGGGAGGAAGGTCTGGAGTTTCGTGAAGTCGCGAGGTTTGAACCCTAGAGGGGCTAGCGGATTTGAGGAGACGCATGGCGAAAGTTTAGAATATCAGAGGAAAACGTTTCAGGAGAAGTTGAGGGAAGGATTCGGTATATCCCTGAAATCCGAACCGCGAAGAGATAAACCCACAGTCATAGTCGTAGTCACTTGTGGAAGAAACTTGTGTGTGTGGGTAGAGTTTTTTTGGGTGCTCATGGAGACCCAAGGAGTCTCTCCGACTTAGTGATTCAAACGATCCAAGATTGGGAGGTCAAGCATCCCTCTGGAGGGAAGGGGATCTATGCCATAGTGGTATCAAAGCTAATGCATAATTGATTTCTGTGATCAAGGGAGACAGGGTGAGATACTCTGTTGGAACTGTTGCAAGGCATGCAGATGATAAATAGCCAGGTGAGTTGTGGATGAAGAATTATGGGCATTTAAGGTCACAATCATGGTATAAGAGAAGTCCATTCATAGAAGAGAAGAGCATAGATGGACCAAGAGCTTAGTGAAATCCGATCACATATGGAGAAGCTAGCATTCAAGATGCAGCAAGAGGCAAAGGTACACTAGAGGTGCAAATGGCCTTTGAAGAGGATAGCCAAATGGCATGTTCAGAATTTTTTGGCCAGGGGGAAGCAACAGAGGTTAAGGAGGTGGCTGAGGAATGTTGAAAACCCTAGTCATAAGGGAAAGAGATTTGGCAAGGGTCTCATAGATTGTCAGGTGGGAAATATGAAGAGGTTAGTGGATCTTGTAAACTGCCAGGTGGGAAAAGGAGACATCCCATATTTCCATGTGGGCAAGGGAGGAGAGGTGATCTCAACTGAGAGTTCATGATAGGGTACTTTGAAAAATGAAGAGGAGGCATAAGGAATACCTCACTCAGAGGAATATTCATGCGGAGTTGCGAGCCGTGTGAATGAAGATGATGAGAAGTTGAAAAATTTTGTCACCAAGGTGAAGGATCAAGGGAGCGTTCTGATCATTGGGGGAGTCGAGATATTCCTACCAAGGGCCAAGGAGAGGCTAGCACAGATGTTTCATATGCAACAGGAGGACAGCAAGTTGAGACTGTCATGGACGAGAAGGAACAGATATTGATGTCTGTCCCAACAGGAGGAGAACGCCCAGTTGAGTTACTCACTCAGTGGGAATTGGAGTTAAAGGCACTGGAGGATTGGTTGGATAGTCCAGAACCAGAAGGTGGCTGCCAAGAGATAGCCATGCCAGAGGAGACACACCAGCATGAGGAGCAGTTGGTGGAAGCTGGAACAGAGCCAGCCGGGATACTGACAAGGATCAATCTATTAGAGGAAGTAGTTGAATGACAATTCAGTGTTGAGACTATAGAAGTGGAAAGGACGACCAGTAGAAGATGCCAGTTGGGTTGGTGAAGAAGAGATCCAGAAGCATGGAAGATCGATGTAGCAGCTCATGGACCAGAGTCCATGAATTTTTCAGCCAAGGGAGTATGATGCAGGAGCATCGCCAGCAAAGCACAAGCATGGAAGACAGCTAGGCGCACTAGCGCATATTTTGAAACATTTTGGATTTCAAAAGATCAATGTATTAATGTGATATCTGACAATGTTTTTTGAGTTATGAATGTCTTTAATGACTGGAGGTTGAACCATCACGTAAGATTGATGGGAGAATGCATTTCGTTTTATGAATTGGATCACAGTACAGATTTGGAGTTTGCACTCTTATCTGTCTGACTCGATATTTATTGTAATGAGTGTTAAGTAGTTGATAGCATTCAATTCCATTAATATAGTGTAGAGTAGTTGGAGGGAAGGCTTGAAGAGAACCTCTTTGTATAAATCTTTGTAATTTTACCCAGTAAAGGTTTTTGATGTTTATTATTATTGCGTATAGAGGAGAACCAAGCAGTATTTGAATCTATCTTTTATAAGTTAAGGAGTAGTGAAGAACAGTGTATGTATGAAAACAAGTTTCAGTTGGATGAATATAATAGAGAAATATTGTCCTAAATGTGTGTTGATTATGTACCTATCTGAATGAATGGTAGAATTTTTGTTATTGTTCAATTCTCTGTTAGTTATGTTCTTGAATCCATGACTGCATTTTCTTTGTTGAATGTATGAGTCATTGTGAGGAGTAGATAAGTTTCAATTGTTTCTTTTCACTGAGCAAGTGCAAGGTGTGCATAGTGTCCGTAAGGAGTGTGTGACCAAGTCTGTTTCAACTCGAAAGCTTAGAAGAGATAGTGAAAATTATATGTATGCAATAAGTGCATCGATGTCCGCAAGGAGTTCGTGACCAAGTTTTCAGACTAGAAATCTCAAGAGGAGTAGCGTGACTTCAATCATGAGAGACAGAAGTGGTTGGAGGAAGGTCGTAAGGAATGTGAAGTCACCTGCAAGGAAGATTTGAGCGGTGGGATAAAATATGTTGCAAGGTGTGCACAGATATAAATTTCAACTAAGTGTCGAAAGAAGTGTTCAAAGGAACTTGAGGGAGTTAAATCTCAGGAGGGAGAATGGCAGAAAACTTCGACGAAGGAAATCCCCAAATTCTTCACTGAAGGCCAATGAATGGGATTCATTCTCATAGGAAGACAAACGATCCCATACCATCGGATTTGGTAAAGTTGTGAGGAGGATAAACATGGAGTGTTTTGGTCTTAGGAGTTCATCAAGTTGGGAGACTTGGAAAACGAAGAGTCATGAAGTCAGAAGTCACGATTCAATCTTGATCGTTGATCGCAAGAGGGCACGTGGCAATAGATTTAGGAGTTCAGGAATAAGAAGTTCAAAATTTGTGGGCGGAAGGCTTGGAGTTTCATGAAGTCGCGAGGTCAAACCCTAGCGGGGCTAGCTGATCTAAGGGGATGCGTGGCGGAAGTTTGAAATCTCAGAAGAGAACGTTTCAAAAGAAGTTGAGGGAAGGATTCAGGATATCCCCGAAATCCAAACCGCAAAGAGATAAACCCATGGTAATAATCGTGGTCACTTGCGGAAGAAACCTATGTGTGTGTGTGTGGGTAGAGTTGTTTTGGGTGCCCATGGGGACCCAAAGAGTTTCTCTGACTCAGTGATTCAAACAATCCAAGATCGAGAGTTCAAGCAGCCCTTTGGAGGGAAGGGGGTCTGCGCCATAACCCCCCTTTGCACTCCCCTGCATGGAAGAGTGTACATTATTTTGGGGTGTAAAGTCTTCATGGGGTATAAACATGACTGAAAAAAANCACACAATTTGAATCATTGTAAGGATTCAAATCGAAATCACCCAATTATTTCTTTCCATTCATTATATTCACCCTTTTTCTCCCTTCACCATTGTCCTTCCTTTATGAAATTGGGTAAAACATAGATTCTAAATTCAAGTCTTGCATCTTCAAGAAGTATGTCAAATCCAGTGGTTGAAGTAAATGTTTTCAGTACTTCTTGTTTTGTATCTCTGATAAATAGTTTGGAACAGAAAAACCTTTATTAATGCAATTCAATCCAATTAGAGTGTAGACCATTCAAGCCTTGTTAATTCTCATTCCTTATAAAAACAATAAAAATAAAAAAGAAAGAAAGAGAAAAGAAAAAATAAATTAAGAAACAAATTAAGAGCGTAGACGAAGGAAAAAGGAAATGATCTTAGCAACAAAATAGAGGATTGAAGATTCAAAGCACGTATGATCCAAGAAGCATTCATTCACATATATATTGCATGAGTACATGCAATGAATTGAGTGTGGGGGGGATGTTGAGCCTTAGTTTTGACATGTTTACAATGACCCTTTAACCTACTTTCACTTAATTCACCCTTCATATTCACTCCTTTACTATTCATATTACCGCATTTACCCACCTTATAAGGCTTTCACTTCATAAAAGATTCATGATGCATTTAATTGTTTTTTTCTACTCATTCCCCACGCTTTGATGTCTATTTAGAATATATCTTGTGGCTACCTAACCATTTCCAAAGTTTTAGCAGTCTTCATGGAATTTTCCAGTATTGTCAAAATGCAATTTTGCTACTGAAATTCTTATAGCAAATTGTTTCCAGGGATAGTCTTTGCACATCATTTGCGAGCATATGAGGCAAAATTAAGGAATTTTGGGACATGGGTTTTGTGAAGAATACATCCATTTAGGTGAGACATGAGCATATTTCTCAAAAAATGTATGACAAGGAATGTATGGGCATGTTTTCAAAGAAGATTTTGTTACAATTTCCATGACTTTTTGTAGTGGTCGTTTTTAAAATCATTCATTGATTCACATTATTGTACCTAGTAAGGATAAAATAGGGCATATGGGTTTTGTTAATATATGCCCCAATACAGTATTGTGTTCATGAACACAAATTTTCCTCCAACACAGCAAGCATGGTGGCAAATTCAAAACTCCAGGTCAAAAAAGAATGTTGTAACAAAGCATCTGAATGATTGAGCCATCAAATCATATCTAAGAATTTTTTTCATCAATGTCATGAAATTATCTATACATGGATTATATAAATCAACTCACCAAGACACTATCAAAAAATATCGGATCTACAAAATACCCAGGCTCTATTATCTAGTTATTTTGTTAACACAAATCCATAGGCTATGGATCTAAGGAGAACAATTATAATGTTATATATATTTCATCCTGGGGCCAATGAGATATGATATGATATAGAATTATTGTAATTTTTCTCTATTAATTCTTAGAATTAATACAAGCTCTAGTTGATTTTTCATCTTATGCATTGTGAGTGATTAATTTGTAATCTAGTTATGTAGTGTTTTCAACAGCATTATCCAAACCAGGAGGTTGCCCCCTGTGTGAGGTATATGTTGCTTAAATTCTAATTATATTTTCTTTGATTTAAGCAGCAAGTGTGATTTTGATTATTGTCATTCATTTTCTCATTAGCTTTCAATTCAATTTATGAATTTTGTTTTTAAATACTATAGAAATACTACTGCACAATTTTGTTAATTGAATAAATATTATCTCATTTGATTATAGAAACCTTCATTTCACATAAATGATTGAAATACTATAATAGTTATTGTAATTGATAACTCAGTAGTTTAACATATTCAAGTTCCTCGAATCATTTATGTAGCTTCGCATTAATTATGTTTCTATAGTGTTGCAGTAATTTGTTTTTTGTAACAGAACAATGTGAAGTTTGTATTGCATAGTGTTCATATAGAAATTAGTCATAAATCTAATCTTGCATATATTTTTCTTGCATCTCATAAGTTTATGAACCCTATATTGACAATTTAATGTAGCAGACTTTAATCCATTAAACTAACTAATAGGTCAGCTGAAGGATGACTCAAATGCATATGCCTATTTGGGATAAATCGAGGGTGGGATTCTAATTGTAAGGATCATAGACGATGAAGGGAATATTAGAATGATTAAAATTTTATTAGTCCAAACTTACAAATTATTTTAACTAAACTTGGAGAGACTGCAAAAGTCCACTTGCAAAACCATAGACTTGTTAAGGGTAACATGTCACTTGAATTTGATTCAATTATATTACACTTTGATATATTTGATATCTGTGGATGCATATTTGTGCAGGATACAAGGTGAATCATTGCCAACTTTCCAATAGATAGGTGTGGGCCATAACCAGTGAACCCTTAATAGAGGCATGGAGTCTAAACAAATACGTGGAGTCTTAATAGAGGCATAGAGTCTCTCTTTACATAAAATATGTGATAATTATGATTGGGGAGTATGTAGTGAGGTGGGACGACCTTACTCCCTAGAAGAAAATCCTTCCAAGCACAAATTTAAGTTAAGGTAACCCAAAATGACCCCATAGCTAAATTAATCAATAAAATAATTATCCACTTTGAGGGGGCTCTTGAATATATATATAAAATATATATATTAAAGATTAGATTTATTTTATTAAAAGATGAATTATTATTTAAAATATATATATAAATAATTATGAAAAAAGAGGCATTGACACCTCAAGGGGGGTAATGCATAATAATGAATAATTAAATAAATTAAATAAGAAAAATGCTTAATTTTTCATGAACGGGCTAAGGTGGTTAGCCTCACTAGGGCTATAAATAGAGGGGAGGATCCAGGGGCTTAAGGTGTGACCTGAAGTGTAATTAAATGTTGTCAAAATTCTACTAGAGAATAGAAATTTGAACTGAAATGGAAAAGGGGTCTAGAATGAATATGGCAATGTGGATATGGATGTGTATCAGTGGATGATGTCAAAATTCTACTAGAGAATAGAAATTTGAACTGAAATGGAAAAGGGGTCTAGAATGAATATGGCAATGTGGATATGGATGTTTATCAGTGGATGATAATCTCCATATTAAGCATATTTTTCACCAACTAGTTATGAGCCCACACAACTCAGGGGTTTTAAGGAAATAATTTTTCCCTGAGTATGGATAGGAGGAAACTGGTTGGCATCATGAGAGTTGGTCAAGGAAACAATATGATGGATGGAGGAATGTTGGAATTGTGGGAGTTGTATTTTTTTAGGTATAATATATTTGGTTGAGAAATGTTTTTATGTTTTGATAGTGTTGGCTAATTTGGTCTTATTAATGTTTATGGATTTTATTTGAAAACTAACATTATTGACATGTGCATGAGAATTTTGTTGTTTTATCTCTAAATTCCTCCTTTGTATGAGCCTCAAAATTGCATTGGAAATATGTTGGTATTTACTAAGAAAATATAGAAGCAAGGTTGTGGTAGCATGCCAACAATCAGTAGAAGTCTTGGGGATAAGTAAAACTACAAAACAGAGGTAAGTTTAATAGTTTAAGTTGAATTTATCTATTTCAGTGTTCTTTCACAAATAAAAATAAAAATCGGATAGTTATTTTTACTTCATATAAATATTCAATGGATGCTTGTAAAGTGTTTGGAAAAATACTTGAATGCAAAATGTAGCCTTCATGGGGAAAATTTGGAAAGGAAGTTAGGAATGATTTGTTGCTTTTTTAATTATGAAATTGTGAGTATTTTCATGGCCTTTAAACATTTATTTTACGATATGTATGAATAATTTGGTTGATTAAGCCATTGATTGAAGTACCATGGGAAATACGATAGAGTTGGGTTGGTTTCTTCTTATGTTGTTGAAGTTTGGTATTGATTGCAATATGTTTGACATAATTTTTGAATATGTTCTATGCAGTTTTGGAAAAATTGGAGTCTCTTATTGTTATAAATTTTATTCTTTTATCAACTCAATTATGTGATTTTTAACCTAGAAGCCTTATGAGGGAATTAAAATTGGTAAACTATGTGTGTTATTGTGATTTTGATACAACGGAATTATAGGTGTTTCTATTTGGTTTTCTAGTAACTTCAAGAAGAATCCATACCATTTGGACCTATAAACCTCATTTTGAGTCTTCCTATAGAGTTTTCAAAACCCAATTTCATGATCTAGGCAGTTTCGGGGTAGAGTTGGTTTCCCTGTGGGGGTTTTTGTCTATAATCTCAAATGGGTTTTCTATGTTTTCCTTGAAATTTTCCTAAAGAATGTATACCCAAACTAATGTAATTAAATGTGTTCAATTTTTTTGTATAAATGTTTGCACATGAAGTGTTTGATGAAAAATCTCTGCCATAAAATTGTACTCTTTAAATAATCATGTATTATTTACACTTGAAAATTACTTGGATATATATGTAAATGGGGCTAATGATACTTGGGTTTAATTTTAGACCCAAATATGAATTTAATTTAATTCTCTCTAAATTAATTCAACATACTTAATTTATTCAAGGATTTAACCATAATCCTTGCAACAGATTGCATATTGCATAATCGGTAAAATACCTCGACCAATTACTTGATTCCTTGAATATGGCTTAAAGGAATTGATAAACTATTGTGAAATATATTTGTACATA
>JASDQU010436036.1:45288-63713 GCA_032191745.1 Picea mariana
CTTGGAACTTATATTGTTGGCCCTCCTAATCGAATTGCATGGTTAATTCCTTAAAATCCATGAGAATGGGACCCGAAGTCCTTAGCCAGTCTGCACCCAACACAATGTCACAACCGACCATGTCGATAGAAAACATATGAGATTTGAGGTGGTAGTCACCAATTTGAAGACACACATTTTCACAACGCCCTCCACATTTCATGGAGCCACCATTGGAAATCATGATTTGGAAATTATTGACGGCATGGATGTAGCAATGAGTTTCTTGGGCAATGCGACGATGAATAAAATTATGGGTGCTTCCACTATCAACCAGAATGATGGCATTCCTATACTTGATGTAACCAATGATGTTGAGGGTTTGGGGAGCATAGAAGCTAGTGAGAGAATTTAGGGAAATGACTGGTTCTACTTTGGGAGGATCTGAGGGAGGGGTTATGTCAGTGGTTTTAGGTGACTCAAACACAAGGGGAGTTTCAACATTCTCTTTCGAAATATCCTTTGAGATGGCCATAAAAATATTTTGTTCCTTACACTTGTGGCCCGGGAAATATTTGTCATCACAATTATAACAAAGGCCTTTGATTTGGCATTCATCCATTTCATCCCTAGTCAATTTTTGGATCTTTAGTGGAGCGGAGGGAGTAGTGGGATTTATTGGTTTAGTGCGAGGGATAAAGGAGGGTTTCCAGTTTTGAGAAGATACAACCTGTTGTGCTTCTTTATCTCTTTTAGTAGCCTCCACCCAACTCTGAGGCCGAGCCATGAGGACATGGGCCCAAATATCCTCCTTGAGGCCACTAATAAAACACTCTCAGAAAAAGGCATAAAAAATGCCCTCTGTCCGAAAATCCAGGCACTCAAAAGCAGTATAAATTCTTCCGTTATTCCTGATTTTTTCAACTTTGTCAAATGGCCCAAATGGTTGGTGTTAGTGTCAAATCTTTCATAAATCTCTGCCACAAATTGTGTCCAAGCAATATACCATTGACGGGAAGTTTTTCTCCATTGCCACCATTGCCAGCGTTCTTGATCTAGATGGAGAACACCATACCTGAGTTTGGCCAAGTCATCTGTAATGTCGTATAAAGAGAAATAATGTTCCATTTGGGTTACCCAACCAGTGGGATCCGAGCCATCAAATTTGGTCACATCCACTCGCGGAAGGCATAGGTCACGTTGAAAGTAATGGTGTTGAAATTTAGAGGAATGTTCAGCTTTAGTATCTGAAGGTGGATTAGATAAAGGGTTATATGTATGGATATGCATTTTGGTGCAGAGCATCGAAACAACAGATTCAAGCTGGGTAGTCAGGTCTTGTTTGATTTTCTCCATTGAGGACTTCATGGATGTATTGAGGGCGACAACATTGGCACTGAGTTGTTTCACTTCTTGTTGGGTCTCAGTGAAATTAGATTGCAAGGTATTGAAGCGAGCTTCCAGGTCTTGGCTACGAGTATGGGCCATGATGATGAGGAAACCAAAATGGGGTGGGTGGGGTCAAAATTTTTGTTGAAAAATGATATGTATGAATGTGATAAGGGTGAAGAGATGAATCCAATGGAATAGGTCTCAACAAATAATGGTGCAAAAACTTCCAAACTTTTTTTTTTTACACCTGTGGAGTTATACTCCGGTCTGAAGAATACTGCAGTGATGAAATTCCCAAATGCTTAACCAGGAAGAAATATGTAGTTAATTGGCAACCCGAAGACAGTTGCACGGCAAAAGATCTTGTCTAATTTAATTTGTTAATGTTTTTGTCCCCAAGGGTTAGGTATTCAAGGGTTCTACAGACAAGGGTTTGCCATGTGCTATAGATCTTTGATATATGTGCAAGGTCCAATAGTAGTACTTGCCCAATATCTCAGGGCACTAACTAAGGAGGATAGACCATACCCTTAACCGTACTACCCAACTACCTAGGTACTAGAAAGTATATTCCCGAGTGTTGTTCTCGGTGGCACTATAGCAGTCAAGTGGTCAATCAGTTTATCTAAAGAGGGCTTCAGTTAATCTAGGTCGATCCATACATAGGTGTTGTCTGATGTGCTACCACTCGAAGGGGTACCAACAAGGGTTACAATGGTGGCCAACAGATGTGTGATTAATTACCACTTGTATTTCCTGTGTGTATGAATCCCTCAACCATGGGGTTATGCGTGTAACGAAAGATCTCTCTGGCTTAAAGATGCTAGAATACGTCTCTACCCTGGAAAAAAAAATTAACCCACAATTTCTGCCGAGGAAAGTGATCTGATACCACTTGTAATATACCAGATATAAAAAGAATGCAGAACATAAATAAAATGCTAGAAATGGCAGAATAACAACAATATAACCATAACAATCACCACAATCACCACAATAGCACTGAAATGATATAAGAATAACAACAGAAATAACACTTTGATTCTAAAAGCAATGTTCATGGGCCTCTTCGAGGGGGAAACCTCCAGTTGAGCAAAGCTCTATTACAATAATATCCACGCTAGGGTTCTCATACCCTCAACTCCTATTTATACTAAATATGTCTATCAAAAGAAGCATCTAGAGGAAGATCCTTCTAGAAGTGGAAGCTTCTATTAGGTCTTCTTAGATTCGACTTATTCTATTTTATTGAAAGCCCTTATTAATATTGACCTTTATTATATCTAAATATATTGTTCTATCTATGTGTGGGTTAGGACCCTAACAGGGGACAAGCTAATTATCTATTATCACTTATACTAGAAAAAGAGAATTGAGTCCATTATATTGGAGGAGACTGTATTTAATTGTGCAAAGGAAATCCTAGGTTGGAATCCTTGTAAACTCTGGTATGTGGTTGTTACTCAACCATTCAACCATTTGACCTTAGTGGAATTTGAATGATTATAGGGTAAGATATGTTGTATTTAACATGAATTTGACCTATGGCATTTTTATATATTTGCTCACATGTAATTATTAAAGAAATGATATGTTGAGAGATAACATATCTTGTATGGACGGAACGCATTTCCATTTGAGCTCTGATGATGGACATGAAATTTTATGATGAACTAATTTTGATTTCTTGTTAACTAACATGAATGTTTACTTAGATACTCAAAAATGAGAGATGGAACAAGGGTGACATTCTACTCTTGTTGAATTAGGGTATAGCATTTGTAAAGAAACTTGGATGATTGTATGACATGGGTAATGAAAAATATAGCTTGATTTGGGTATTTGTACTTTGAATGCATAGTTAGTGGTCTTGGAAAATGTTTGTAAGCTTATGCAAAGAAAACAAATAACAATAATAATAATAAATTTTGTAAGATTTGCAATTGGAGCTTAGCTTCAAGTAAAAAATGTATCCTTTTATAACTTAAAATTTGTGTGAATAAAGAAGAGGATACATAATCTTGTGGAGTTTATTTATTTATTTCGTAGATTTCTTGAAGTCTTTGTGTGTGTATTAAGGTTAGAAAACAAGACATGAAACAACAAGAGTAATTATGATTAACAAATGAAAATCACTAATGATTTACAATTGGAAAGACGGTGATTTGTAATTATCATGATGGGTATATTATTATTGATAACCTATTCACATGTGCATGTGAATTATCTTTGATCATGAGCTTGCAAGTTGATATTTTTGGATCAAAGTCTTATAATTGATTCATTAAAATATAGGTTCTCAAGTAAGAGAAGAAAATGACACTAATGAATTTTGGACTCAAGCAAAAGTTTATAATATGGAAATCATTCGAATTAGGGTTGTATGTAACCCTATCTCACTAAACCTAGAACTATGAGTATGCTTGAACATTGAATATCAGTAAAAATTGTTTAAGTAGCTCGTACGGATTATGATTGCAAATTTATGGTTATGAAAAACAATATGTGTTTATTGTCTCACTTGGTTTACTATGTGTTGTGGCTGCAACAACCCCCTTCAATTTCTTATAATTTAGTATAAATTGGTGGGCCCCCCATAGTGGTTAAATTTGATGGGCACTCCTACTCGTCAAGTAAATTTTTTATGACAGGTTTCCTTTTAAAACTACCCTTCGCATGACCAATTGCTAAATGAGTTGGGAGAGGTATAACTAATTTATAAACCTGACATTTGATTCAAACATTTTTCATGTCCTACATAATTAATTAATTAATACATGGCAATCAAGCAAGCTATGCACCAAACGGTTTTTTTTTTTTTTTTTGAAATATTTTGTTGATGTGAAGTGGTATGTTTATGTTGGAAAATGTAGAAAAGTCTACTACTATTAATACAAATGTGAAAAAAATGAAGTTTGTGAAATCCTTTAAAGTGTTGATGGCATAGACTTTAAACAACTGAAGGCAATTTCGAAGATCTTCATACAATCATAATTTACAAGAATTCAAGCATGCCAATGTACACTTCAATAAAATATAAACTACAATTCTAATTTAGTGTAATTTAATATTAAATATCTATGAGTTGGGAGATATTCCCAAATCCTATTATTTTCTTCCCTCTTAGCCTTCAGTTTTTCATTCTTTTCTTCCCTCTCATCAGCCTTCAATTTTCAACCTATAGAATTGCATGATGTGATATGGTCCAAAGAGTCCATGTAACTTGTGAGCTTTCTATGAAATATGTTTTATAGAATTTATAATCCGCTAGTAGCAAGTTGTGATAGGTCATCGCATCATGCATGCTTTACAAGTTTAGACTATGTAGTATGGAACAACTAAAACCTCCAACTTTGGGAATCTAATTGTAATTTTGGTCATTTCAGTAGATTCAAAAATCATGGATCTATTCCAAATAAATTTTTAAATTTTTAAATTACATATTTGGAAACATTGTAATTCCAGCTTCCCAATTTGGGTGAAAATCTCTTTAAAAATGCAGCATGCTGAAATCAGAAAGACCCACTGTAACTGGGAGTCTATGACTCATGAGAAACTGGAATTTAGTAATGGGTAACTGACGTAATCAACCAGAAGAGGAATGATTTTTATGAAGGTATAGGGAAATGAGAGAAGAGGTGCAGGGGTGTAGACTTAGGTCTCAACATTGTCTCTAACTAGGGACAACACCCCCCTGTCGGGTACTGAGAACAGTAGATCAGTGCCTTGGAACTTAATAACTTTCTCCCACCTTCCTTCTCTTACCGTTGTTTATGTCTTCCATCCATGTACATTTGTTATTGTCTCTCAGCCATGCATCATATTGAATCCAAAACTGTAACTACACCCTAGTGCATGTGTTGGGATATGGAGTCTTTATTCACACACAAACTAACTAATCAAGTGAAAATGAAAAAGGAAAGAAGCTATGGTACAAGAGGGGAATTCCCTCAGTCTTTCAAGAAAAATAGTGTTTCAGGAAGTTCCCATTTACTAGGCCTCCAAAATTTTCAGTATCATCAAGATTGTGTAGAACAAATGTATTATTTTCCAGAACCTCAACCACCTTAAAAGGACCAAACCAAAGGTTATCAAACTTACCATGCTTAGAATTTTCTTCACTTCTGGCATCCCACCTCAATACCATGTCACCTTCTTGAAAGATCTCCTTCTTGGTTTTCTTGTCAAAATCTAATTTGATCTTGCTCTGGTATGCCTCTGTTATCTCATTCAGTGCTTCTCTCATTTGTTGAACCTCTATAATCTGAAATAATCTCCTTTGAATGTCATTAGGCTCCCCAATTTCTTCCTATAGTAATTTTAGAACTAGTAGACCGAGTTAAGTAGGGAAGACAACATCTATCCCATAAACTAGATGAAATGGTGAGGTTCCCAAGGATTTCTTAGTGTTGATCCTATCAACCCACAAGGCATACTTAAGTTTAGAGTCCCATGATTTCTTATTTTCATTCAACAATTTCTTGATGATCCTGATGAGAGTCTTGTTTGATGACTCAGCCAGCCCATTCCCCTAAGAATAATAGGGGGTGGAATGTGTCAAGGTGATGTTATGGCTGCCACAAAAGTCAATCATGGTTTTGGACTTGAATTCCTGGGCATTGTCTATTTTAATCTTTCTAGGGAAGCTGAACCTGGAAAAGATATTGGTTTCCAAAAATTTCATAATCACCTTGTTCGTAGCATTCTGCTGGACATAGCCTCGATCCATTTGGTAAATTAGTTAGTGGTAGTGAGGATCCACTTGTGCTACCCAATGGAGGGTGGATTTATGTCACCTATGAAATCTAATCCCAATTTTTGAAAGGGGCCACTGGTATTGATAGATTTTAGGGGAAGTGAGAGTAATTTATGTTTTCTTGCAAAGTTTTGACATTCATTGCATGCCCTTACTGTAGTAAATACATCTGAGAAAATGGTGGTCCATTAGCACCCTAGCCTTAGGTTCTTGAGGGTTGTATATTTCCAATGCTGGTGTCCCCCACAAACTACCCTGTGCATATTTTTGGTGACTTGTTTAGCTTTTTTTTCATCAAGATATTTTAATAGGATGCCAGCAGGATCCCTCCAATACAAGTTCTAGTTTAAAATGTATAATTTGATAGCTTTTAATTTGAGATACATGGCCCTCATCTTCTTCAAATATAGTGGACATTATAGGTGTTATAGAAAGTAAATAACATCTTTGAACCAATGTGAATAAGAGTATTTTTCAAATACCTTCATGTTGTCTTGTCCATACTGTGTCATGGGTGCATCAGATTGGGTGAAGGTCTAATGCAATTCTAGTACCTTACAGTTTGATTATGATAATAATTTGGCAAGTCCATGCCCCTTAATTAGCTTTGTGGGATTTATGTGCAGGTCATACTCCAATAGTTTGACAATCCAGTTCCCTCTCTCCCCTTCACTGTCTAGCTGGACCAGAATCTCTTTGACATTATTGTTAGGAACATAGGTTGTTATGTTGGATTGTAACACATACAACCTGAAGGCCTTTAAAGCTTTGACCAATGCATATGCATGTTTTTCTAATATGTCATACTTCAACTTAGCATCTTGGGGGGATTTTCTGAAAAGGGTTATGGGGTTTTCATGCTCTTCTTCATTATTTTGCAGTAGCATAGCAGCAATGGTTTCCTTGGAGACGAAAGAGAAGGAAAAAGAATTATTTGGCATAGTCAGGGTTGACCAATATAGGGGATTCAACCAAATATTTTTTTATCCTTTGGAATGTTGATTTTTCCTCCTATGACCACTTGATAATGGCATCTTTCTTCAGCATGTTGGTGATAGGCCTTATGATTTAAGCAAATTTTGGCACAAAGTGCCTAAAAAAAATTATTTTTCCTATAAAAGACTGAATAGACTTCTTGTTTCTAGGGATTACAATTCCCTGAATGGCCTCCACTCTCTCAGGGTATATTTTCATACCTCCTGCTGATATGATGTGACCTAGGAATTTACCTTCTAGCATAGCAAAGTGGGACTTCCTAGGATTCAAAGAAATCCTATACCTTCTTCATTTTCAGAAAATATGCTCAAGGTGTCGTAAATGCTCATCATCTAATTTGGAGAAAATGGTGATGTCATCCAAATATATAACCATAAATTTTTCTTTCTCCCCTACAAAGGCTACATCCATCGCCCTCTGAAAGGTGGCCCCTACATTCATCATCCCAAAGGGAATTTTTTCGTACATAAATGTCCCCCATGGTGTGGTGAATGTTGTTTTTTCTTTGTCTTCTTCACATAGTACTATCTGGTTATAACCAGAGTACAAATCCAACAAAGAAATCTTGTAGGAACCTACTACCCTTTGCAAAATATGGTCCATCTTAGGCAGGGGATAGTTGTATTTTAGAGAACACTTGTTGAGATTTTGGAAATCCACACACAAGCGTATTTCCCCACTCTTTTTCCTCACATGTACCAAGTTGGACACCTGATCTGAGTACCTCAAGGGCACAATAATTCTAGCATCAAGCACTCTTTTCATCTCTTTTTCATTTATGGACTTCAGCATTGGATTAAATTGACTGATCTTTTGTCTGAATGGCTTAGAATCAACCTTCAGATGGATCTTGTGTTGGATGATGTCAATGTCAAATGTCTTCAAATCTTCATATGACCATGCAAAAATATCAGAAATTTTTTTCATGAAGTTGACATACCTGTCTTTATGTTCTAGAGGTAGCAACTTGGACAATTTGACTACTTTGGGATTTTCAACAGTCCCAATGTTGCAGTCCATCACTTCCTCTTCTTTATTTTTTATGGCAGCTTCTCTGCAGACATCATGATTGTCAAATAACCTTTCCAATGGCACTAGACCCCTAGGGATGTGGTTTTTTTTAAGTTCCATAATGTTGTGTCCAACCACTTTGTTCAGCAGATGATATGTTTGTTGATAAGATGATTCATCATCTTCACCCTCTTGATCTACTGATATACTGGAGAATTCTTCAATGGTCTGTAGAAATCTTTGCAGCTCCAAATCATCGCTAAAGACTTGTCAGTAATTTATGTTGCCTGGTATGGTTGTCCTATGTTTGACTTCCACCTGATACTTGATATTTGGGCCAATGGGAGGTCTAAAAGTGTTGGCAACCAATGCCAAAGAATCTTCCTTTTGATTTGCCTCTCTAGGAATGAAGGAGATACTAAATGCCAAAAAGAATTTTTCAACTAGGTCCCACATCTCATTCCTGTATTTCTTGAGCCTATGTTTCTTATCTTGATAGATGTTTTTGACTTAATTTATGATTAACTGAGAATCACTAAAGATTTCCAAAATTTCAATGGCCATCTCTTTAGCATCCCTCAATCCAAGTACCATAGCTTCATACTCATCTATATTGTTAGTAGTCTTGAATTCCAACTTATAAGAGAATGTTATAATCTCTTGCGCAGGGGAAATGAGGACTATACCAGCCCCAGAACCTTATTTTGATGAAGAGACATCGAAATACATCCTCCGAACTTTGTTTTGTTGATATGTCAGTGACTAATTTTTGCATTTGCTGACTGTAATTTCTAGTTCATCTCCATTTAGATGAAAAACAAATGAGCCAATCTCATCCTCAACGGCATAAATTGGGTGATTGCTTGGATTTTGATGGTCACTGATGATGTATGCCAATCTGACCTACATGTATATCCTCTTGTGTTCTCCCCCAAAAAAATGGATGGTGGCATATGTGAGGTCCATTTGTAATGATCCTTCAACCTTCTTGGCCCATGTCCTAGACAAAAGCATACCAAACTTGTGGGGAATGTCAACCACAACGATGTCCATCACTACACTTTTCATGGGTAATTGTTCCAAAGAAACCACCAAATATTTTATTAATCCCAAACATTTTACTTTTTTGGATTCAAAGGAGTAAAGGTCTTGGTAGGGCTTGGTGATCTCCAAACCTAGTTCTTCCATCACAACCTTAGGCGTGACATTGTGTGAGGAACCTGAGTCCATGAGACAGTTATGTAGGACCTTGTCATGGACATTTAAAAATATATAGAAAGATGGAGAAGCATAATATCCATCCTCAATGTGTGGGCCTATAGTAATGGTTGGGTTTTCATCCTACAGACTATTTACATCAGAAGTTATAATAGAAGTAGGTGGTTGTAGAACCTTTATAATGGATTTTTTGAAAGGCTCATTTTTCAACAATTTAGATAGAGGTACAAGGATATTGATCTTTCTCAAGTCATGCTCTAGGTTGAAAGATGTTTTTGGCCTATCATCTTCCTTTACTTCAGGGACAACAGTTTTAAATGGAGGAGGCTGGTGAGCTTTAGCCAATGCACCCTTGCTTGGATATGGCTTGGGAGGAACTTTTGTTTTTTTGTTCTAATCGGAGGTGGTGGCTTTAGGAGTGAATGTTCTAGGCCTCAAGTCATATTTATTTTGGGGTTGGCCTTGAATAACTCCCTCTTCCCCTATCTCAATATCAAACTGATTTGACATATGTGCTACCTCATAATCTTGTTGCGTTAAGTGACTGGTGTAAAAATTTGTCTCATTGAAAAGTATAGTAGCATCATCCACATCATCATTATCTACATCCATATCCTTAATCTGATTGTTTTGTAAAGGAGGTACTACTCTTTGGTCATCAACATTCCTTCTCTCCCTCTATATTATCTGAGGGGCATCATTCGGCCTTCTAAACTGGTTTGGATTTATGTTCCCATCCCCTTGAAAAGATTTGTTCGGTTGTTTAGATTCCCATTTCATCTTAGTTATTTCAGATGTCATATCCTTCAATTTTTTTGTCATTTCATCAAGTTTAGGATCAAATGTGGCTGGGTAAGAGGACATGGGGGAATCCTCTCTTTGTTTCTCTTGTATTTTTCAAATCTAGTCTTTGTTTGATTCTAGGATGTTGGATTCAACCTCAATGGTTGCTTCTTGCAAGGTGGTGGATGTTCTCTCCCTCGACAGAAGGGAAAAATCTGCATCAAATGCATTGGCATAAGTGATCTTGGTAGAGGCTTCAGTTGGTTTGATCTCATTTGGAATCCTACCATACATCTTTTTGAATCTCCTGGTTAAGTCTGAAATAAACTCACCATTCTTTTTCTTAAGAACCCCAAACTCAGTTATGTAATACAGATAATCTCTTATATCTCCCCATTTCTTTATGAAGGCCTCATCTAGTGCATCAATATATGTAATCGAGGCTGGAGGTAGATCCCAAAACCATTTCCTAACTTCCCCATTGAGGATTTGTATAGACAACCTCATCCACACATTTGCATAGTCAATGTTGAAGTTGTATGCAAAGATGTATAAGGCTGCCAAATGTTCCTCAATAGTAACATCCCCGTCCCCATTATATCTTGGAAAACATTTCACGTAATCTGAGACTGGGAGTGCATGTGTCTGATATTTTTTCATCATCAAAGGTCAGATATGATCTTTTTCGTTCTAACAAGGAAAGATATTTCATTTCTCTGTTTCCCAACAATGACGCCAAAACATGTTGGTCCTAAATTCTGCACCTGACTACTAAAGGGAAAAGCTAGGCCACCTCAAGTTTAGAATGGTTGGTTTTTTATTTTGTTGGTCAGCTAGAGGGTTGGTTTTACCGAGACAAGAGCATGGAGGGGTTGGAAAAATGATATGTATGAGGGTCCTCCTTGGTTGGTGGCACACAAATGACAGACAAGTGAGATAATAGAGGTAAAAACAAAGGGAAACAACAAACCACTCAATGAATAATCTGTTGCAAGAAGCTTCATACTTAAAATATCATTTCAAGACATTAAACATATATCAAAAACACAATTACTCCCATAGGTTGCAATGGAAACAAATCTTCACCAAAGCATTTGTTGTTTCACAGGTTGCATATTAGTAAAGACAAGTTATACAACAGCTTAAGGAAATGAAATGTACTTCACACAAATAAAAAAATGCATTCAAGATAAGATAAAAACACATGTAGATTTGGAAAAAAAAAAAAAATCATCAAGAGTATATTCACCAGGTAGAGAGATTTAACCCATGCACAGAACAGGTTTAACTAGCTTGATGTATTGATCTTCCTTTCCCAAAAACCGAACCCCCCAAACATACAAAAACTGCATATTTATCAAAGTTGCAGAGGCTCTCGTCCATCTGGGACTAAGGCTTGAATCTACACTACAAGTTGTAAAACAACTTATTAACTTAGTTAAAAATACTGTTGGAGTATATTAAGGTATACTTCAAGATTGACTTAATAAAAAAGAAGTGGTTCATATCACACACAAATGACCACTTATGATGCTTTTATCTAAAAGAGTCTTGAACCTAAGTAACTAAAACTATTGATAATCATAAACCAAACTGATGCATATGTTGAATCGAATTGAGTCTTTGACAAAACTAAATAGAACTAATATAACTAGATTCTGAGTCGAGTACATGTGTACATGTGCATTGTTGGAGGCCACTGGGAGATAACTAGGTGTGTTGGAAGCTTCTTCAAATTATCTCCTTTAGAAAGCAACAAGTCTTATGGTGATTATTCTTGAGTCTTTGATATTCCCTCTGCAGTCTGGAGTATAGTTCCTCCAATTCTCAATTATGGTGTTACAAGGACTGGACCTGCAGCTTCAATTTATGCACCTATTGACTATCATCAAGTTGCTTCTAGATTAGCAATATGATGTTGTAGACTGGCCCGATGTTCCCTTCATTTGGCACCATTTAAAAACTTCAAAACATGCAATTAATGAGGATAAGCCACTTCGAAAATTCGACATTCGAGAGCTTTTGAGTGCATATTATACATATCTATCAAATGGTCAAACTTGTGAAGTCATTAACCAATGTTTTTTTCTAATTAACCCAAGATTAAGACTTTAATCATTTTAATATTTTGGGACTTTGGGTGCTCTGGCCCTTCTACACTATGGCACTTCGGAGCTCCGACAATTTGGGGAATCGTGTTTTATCTGAATTAAAATCTCATGGATTGACCATCTCCAAGAGTGATGTGGCAGGATGAAATGAGTGCCACGTGTCATCTGAAATCAATCGATATGTGGCTTATGATGTCAATTGAAAAAGAATTTATGAGAAAGGGGCTCTAACGCTTTGGGAGATTTTGACTATAGAGTTTGAGAATATCTCGGAGGACGATCTCCCATAGTGATGTGGTCACATGATGTCATAGTCAGTGATGTGTCATAAAAAGAGAGTGACACATGTCACCTGAAATAGTACAAATGATGCAACCAAAGGTGCCTGAAATGAGTGCCACGTGTCATCGACAGATGAGTTCCACATTTTGTCGACATATGAGTGCCACACATCTCTGACATATGAGTTCCACGTGTCTCTGGGTCTTCGGCGTTCTGGAGATTTTGAATGCAGAGTATGGATATCTCCTAGAGGACAATCTCCCAGAGTGACGTGGAAGTTCGATGCTCCGACACTTCGGGGCTCCGAGGCTCTATATTTGTTCTGGATCAAAACCTCCCAGATAACCATACTCACGAAGTGACGTGGCAGTGAGGATCCACTTTGAGAATTTGGGGGCCCGACACTTCAGAGCTTCTTGAATGCAGAGTATGAATATCTCCCAAATGACCGAACTCACGAAGTGACGTGGAAGTTCAGGGCTCTAGCACTTCGGGGCTCTGGTACTTCGAAGGTTTGTGCTTGTTCTGGATTGAAACCTCACGGAGTGATAATCTCTCGGAGTGAAACTTCATATGCTTTTTGTTAAACCTCATGCAATTTTGAAACCTTGAATCCATAAGAGCCATTGATCTTAATTGAATTTTGGATCTCCACCGTTGAAAATTTAACCTATCTATTGCTCACAATCTAAGATCGAAATCCACTTCTCTGAACTGTTGTGTTTTTATTTTGGATGTTTCTTGTGTAAAAAAAGGACTTGGTCGACCTGTTGCATGCTTAATCAATGGTAAACATGATGAAAAATATCTCAAACCCAAACCACGACATGCAATTATCCTTTAAGAAAATAGAAATGATTGGTGCAAAGAATCAATCAAGAAAGATAATGATAAAAACTGAGTCATTTAGTAATGGGAAATTGATTTAAACAACCAAAAGAGGAATGATTTTGATGAAGGTATAGGGAAATGAGAGAGGAGGGGTAGGGGTGCATACTTAGGTCTCAAGAGGAACAATAATGATGCTATGGGGCCCCTTGCATGGTCCATGATCCTTACTAGGAACCATTAGGACTTAATTCCTTAGCTCCTAGTCCTAAACAAACCCACCAAAGGTACACAAATAGTCAAATTTATTCCCATATACCACTCATTGGTAAATAGTTATGTTACACATTATTTTAGTCACCCTGGTGATGTTTCTATAGCATGTGTTCAAGCTCCCAAAAGAACCTTTCTTCATGAGAAAAGTGATTGGATTCCTCTTCTTCAAAACCTTGTTAAGAAAGGACGTCGCAGGCCAAGCATAAGATACAGTGCGGGGATGCCTAATCGTCGCAGTCTGTCTTGAAACTGCCCTGCGACATTTCCGCAGGTTGTCCTATAGCCAGGGTGTGGCAATGTTGAAAGACTCGGAAAAGGTCGAAGTTCATGAAGGTTCTAGAAGGGAATCTTCTAGAATGTGAGGTGGCATCCGTATGGTTGGGATCCTACTCGCTTCTCTGATTTGGTGGGATCATCCAAATCTCTTTAACCATCTCTCTTTCTCCTATATAAGAATGGGTTTCTCATGGAAAAGGTTAAGAAAACAAGTAAGTAACGAATTAATGAAAGAATACGCTGAGAATTATGTGAGGGATTCTATTTCAATTGATGCTTGAGGTCTTCATTGGTCCATCAAGTTATTATGGATCTTCTTCATGCAAGTTTGGAGCAAGTGTGTGTGTTGGAGCAAAGGGCCACCAAAAGGGAACCTTGCAACATCAAGGTTGTTTGGTTGTATCTTCCACTTTTACTTAATATAATACAGTGACATGTTTCTTTCCCATAAAACCATTCTCATTTTATTACATGACTCCTTGATCACATGTGTAAGTTTTCATTGAGTATACTATTGTTGCTTTCACTTTAGTTGGTTTGTGTTTCATTGCAAATCCAGTATCACAAGAGCACTGAAGTGGAGCAGGGACAGCAAAGACATAAGGAAGTGATATTCAAAGGTATGTCATTCATCTCTTGTTTGATAGTAAATTCAATGATTAAAGCTTAGGGAAAGCGTCATGTCCTGTCTTGTTTTGTTCTAAATCCAAGTGGATCTAGGGAGATCAGTTTATGTCCGCATTTATTGATTTATCCAATAACAAGTTCCCTCTTGAAGGCCCTTTTTTTTTTAGGACCTTGTGCATGCCCCATGAGATATAAAATAAATTGTTGGGACCCAAGTCCTTGGTTTTTGGCATTGAAGAAACCCCATGAAGCCATGAGACTCATCCATTCTACACTGAATGACAAAATTGTGCATGTATACGGAAATAAGTCTCTTACAATGCATTTAGGATAGTCTACAAACGTGTGCATGAGTCATGAGCCCTTAAGAAAACTCTTAGAGCCTATGTTTCTAGATTTTGGTTTTAAACCAACACGACCCATCCTTTCTACACAAAAGTTCAAAATCCTAACTATTTTCTGATTAAAGGCTAAAGGTTACATCATCACATGAACTTTATGGAGGTTTGGGGCCTTGTGTATGGCCTTTGAATTGTATAAGAAACTATTAGGGAATATTTCCCTAATTTATGTATATAAACGATGTATTGGGGCATAAGGCCTATTAATTTTTAGGATATAAGTCCCTAATTTTCATATTTAAAGAATGATTTAACGTACTTGATTTTTCAATGTTATGTGAAACATCAAAATTGTTCAACTAGAACTTGTAGGCCAACAAAAACAATAATTCTTTATATAGGGCTTTTGTTTTGGTTTTGGGCCGTATGCATGCCATTTGAGTTTAAGTGCATAGTTTTGCATCATCATCAACACCATCATCATCACACACACAATATTGTTTTCTATTGTTTATTTATTTTTTATATGTACTCAACAACTTATGCAAAAGTAAAAAGTAAAAAGTAAAAAGAAAAAGAAAAAAGTAACTTACCATTGTTAGAAAAACTAGAATTTAACATACTCATATAAAACTTTGATAAATAAAAACAATATATTTTGTGGAAGTTAATTATATTTCTTACTTTCATTTTTTTAGATTATATTCAAATCAATTGTGAAAATATCTTAAATTACTACTCTATGTCAACAAGACTAATTATGTTTTTTCACATTTGCATTGGTACTAAACAAATCATGAGAGACCATTGTTAACTTTACTCACCATATATTTATACTATTTTTTAATATGAATAACAACTTTATTTTGTGGAAGTTAATTATATTTCTTACTTTCATTTTTTTAGATTATATTCAAATCAATTGTGAAAATATCTTAAATCACTACTCTATATCAACAAGACTAATTATGTTTTTTCACATTTACATTGGTACTAAACAAATCATGAGAAACCATTATTAACTTTACTCACCATATATTTATACTATTTTTTAATATGAATAACAACTTTTTAATATCATATGATTTGAAATGTAATATGAGATGAGATTTTTTAAATCTATTTTAAGATTATATTCAAAATAATTGTGAAAATAAGTTCAATCATTACTTTATGTTAACAAGACTAATTATGTTTTTTCATTGCATTGCTATGTCAACGAAACTAATTATGTGTTTTCACATTTATATTGCTGCTAACAAGTTATGAGAAACCATCATTAACTTTACTCACCATGTATCTATATTATTTTTTAATATGAATAACTTTTTAATGTCATATGATATGAAAAGATTTTTTAAATCTATGATTATTAATCTAAATATTAATAAATTGATGTTAACAACTTATTTTAAATTTTTTATTTTGTAAAATTTTACTTCTACTTTAAAAGGAGAATAGTTGTATATTAACTTAACTTTAATAAAAAATAAAAAATAAAACATTTTTTTAACTTAACTCTAAAGTAATGACATTAATAATTAAAACATAAAAAAACATTCCTTTTAAAAAGAAACAATACTTTATAAAATATTGAAAACAGATACTTACAAATATATATTTAATACTTTACAGATTGAAAATGCTTTGATAACTCTGACTCATACAAAAGATATTGGCAATTGGTCAAAGGGTGATCGATTCTCTTACACATATGATGTTGAAATTGTATTGACAATATAGACTTTTGGAAATAACTTTATTGAATGTGTGTCTGTTTTGGTTTCCATAAATGACATATATTTTTTTTTATTAAAGGCATTTTAAAAGTATATTAAAATTTATAATTTTAAAAATATATATTATTGATTTTACATAATTCAAAGTTTAAAAGGTTATCAACTTTTAATTTATGAAAATATATATTATTGATTTTACATAATTCAAAGTCTAAAGGCGATCAACTTTTAATTTAAGAAAATATTTTTTATAACTTTTCAAAACTTTTGCTCTTTGTATGGGATTCCATTTAGTGACATTTCTCACGCACCTTTCTGGTGTCATTCTCCACAATTTAAATATCACATGAAATTGCTACTGTGTTACCCTTTTCTACTTTATATGAAATTGCTACTGTTTATCCTTTCTGCTCTTTTTAAAAATCACTTAAATATGTGCATGTTAAATCATGAAATGTTTTTTCTTCTTTATCAATATGTGTTGTTGTTGTTGTTAAATGTTTACTTTTTGTTTTTGTTTACTCTTCAGAAATTTGGTGATGTAAATTTAGGTAATATTGCTATTTTCTATTGTTTAAATTGTATTTTTGAATATATAAATGAATTCAATATACTGAAAAACTTCTAGAACATTCTAATTATATAAACTTAGCCACTCCAATCTACAGATCCAACCATTCATCACCAGATTTCAAACAAAATTAAACAAAAAAAATTATAAGTTTAAACCACTGCTTTAAGAAAACCAGCTTTTAATGGACCAGACCATCATTTATTCAACAACCAGAGCGGTTTCCACTGAGAATCCAGTGAAATTCAAGCTCCCAGTGTGGACCAAGTATAGTGAAATTCAAGTGTGGACCAAGTGGACCAAAAATATTCATATATAAATATTCAGTACGAAATATAAGATGATTACATCCATAGTTATTGAATCATCCCATGACTTTTATAAAGGGAAGATAAATATCTGAAAGAAAAAAACAGTTGGAGTTTGTGTATTCCTTCCTCTCCTTGTATTGCACTTTTTAATTTCGCCAAAACCCTAAACCAGAAGTGTGAACGCAATCATGAGTTAGGAACTCTATTTTTGTTAAGTTTGAAGGGCAAGAGCCATAACTATGTTGTTGTTAGGTTTGAGTCAAAGGTATGGTGATTTATTTGACAGGAAATTCCATTCTCTTTTGGCCGCAGTGGAATTGAGACTTAGATGAGAGTATCAAACCTAGGTTAGCTGTGACAAACCAGCTGAACAGACACTGTTGCTTCTTTTAAGCTCAATCGGCCGTGGAAGAAGGGAGCTTCACTCTTCTCAATGCGGCGTAAGCTAACAAACGATAACCGACCAGCATGATGGCCAAGGCGACCAGGTCGATGGCGTGGATGCCCAGTCCTAGGGCCTTTATTGAAGGATACTCCGACACCCTGCAAGTCCTCCCACCCCCACAGTCATACATCTCATCTTCCTTGTATTGGACTGATAACAAGAGCTTATAGCAATAATAACTGAAGGAGATGTATTTCAGCCAGGCAATGAATGCAGGTATTTTTTGAATATAGTAACCTCCAGCCAACAGGAACGTAAGCATGGTCACCGATGCCAATGTAGTGGCCTGCTTTACTTCCATCAAGGCAGCTCCCAGTGCCAGGCCCAGCCCCTGGGATACCAAGACATTGTACAGGATTACCAGTAGTGTTAGAATGAAGGATGTGGCGTCCGATTTCAAGCCCCCCATCCAGTAGGCTATTATGACGAAAATGGTGGGCAGTATGAGCTCCATTGGCAAGTCTCCCGCCGTTCTAGCTACGA
>JASDQU010436036.1:95067-113049 GCA_032191745.1 Picea mariana
AAAATACATCGTATACAAAATTTGCAGGCTAGTAAAGCACCTCGGTACAAAACTGGTGTCACTACACCAAAATGGGCTCACCAACCTATATATAATATACAGAAATACATAGAGAGAAACTCATGGTGCCTCTAGAGCACCACCTCCTAGCCCTCCCTCAGGCGGTGGTGCCCCACCCACTATCGGTCCCTCCGGACTTGGAGGTAACCGCCTGGTCATTGCAACACCTGCTACTGCTTCTCGCCGAACCACAATCCGACACATTAGCAAAACTCCCATACACTTCTCCAGGACGCCCTCATCCTGGATGCACGACCACATGCCCTCAGGAACTCCTTGTAGCACCACTTCCAAGCAGCATTGAATATCCTCAAAATCTCCCCCAACCTCATCTGGAGGAGCATGCGGTGGTCCTGCACCATGATCATCGAAATGACATCTCCTAGCCACTCTCTACTTGCCATCTAGTCTCTCCTCAACGTCTTTGCACCATTATCTCTCCCCCGCCCATGGCTCACCCCGCGGAGGCCTCACTGGCCCCTGACGAGCCGACGCTCTCACCAACTCAACCTCATGCCCACGAGGTACCACATATGCACATACAAACAAACAAAATATAGCATCAACATCCATCTATACATAATACATAGGTTATACTATCTCATATATCAACATATCAAACAAATCACAAACATACCTTAGTGGTCAAAAACCTCTCTCGGAGGTAACACCATATCCAGATCACCTCAGAAGTCAACCCCACAGTATGGATACTGTAGTATGATCTGCGGCATCTGTCGCCACACCTATGCAGCCTCGGCCATGAAAAAATGGCCACCCTCACCACCACCATGGAGAATCAAAATCCATGACCACTGCCTCAGTTGCGGCTCTTGCGCACCAGGTGCGCCCAATAAAACTCTAGGGTGCAACATCAGCACCCTCTCCAAGAGCCATGCCACCAAGATGGACCCAAAGGAAAAGTCCCTTTAATCCACAACCTGACACCTGTCAAGCTGACCTACCATCTTGGCATGCAACATCAATCCCCAAGCAAAGTGCTCTCCCACCAATGCCCTCCCCATAATATTTAGCTAACCACCACTGATTCGTTGAGTCGCAAGGGACCCATAAACCCTCACAACCATCACTGCTACATAGTGGTGAACCAAAGCATCCATCGCCCTAATACTCACTATGGAGATTGACATAAAGTCATCTCTTGAACAATACCTTCGGCTCAAGGTAGCCAACTGCCCATCCCCAAGTAATACAGGTTTCGCCAGTAGGGGCATTCCCCTAAAAGGGAGCCCAGTTAGAAAGTACACATCCTCTAACACAGTGAAGGCTAGCTACTCACCTCGCATCATAAAATAATGAATATCTGGACTCCACATCCAGATCAAGAACTGTAGAAGATACTCCTGGGCCCAGATCAAGGGGCACTCAAAAACATTTAACAGCCCACAAGTTTCCAAAGTAGCACAAACCGTCGGATCCTCAATAGTCACGGCCTCCCTCAGCTGTGACCAGTCTCGCTCTCACCAATGAACCGACATCATCCCAGTACTCACTCGCAACCACATAAATCCAGTTCTAGATCAACCATCTCGAACATAAACACATTAAAATCTCCAAAAAATATGATTTTTGCACCCATCATCCTTGCCTCGAAGGTGCGGTTATTTAAACCTATAGGCGCGCACACATGCGCACCTGTTCACCCCACAGGCGTGCACACATGCATGCCTGTTAACAAGTGCACACACATGCATGCCTATTAATAGGCGCACACACATTCACGCCTGTTCATCCCACAGGCACGCATGATTACATGCCTGTCTACCATACAGAGGCACCTTCATGCCCCCCTTTCATGTACATGGACACACATCACAGCGTGCCTATCCACCACACAACTATACACCCATGCACAGCTATTTAGCTAACAGGTGCCCATACAATGCGTGCCTTTTTTTCCCTCTTGGGGTGCACCCATGTGTTTATTATCAGATAACAGGAGTGCATCCATGCACGCATATTTTCATATCACCTGCGCATTGGGGGGCCCACACCCACAAAACTTCGTATACGACCCTCCGTACAGGCCCTTCCCACAAAAGGAAAACCTAATTCTATGCAAGACGATCAGACCACTAACCTGAAACTTGCTGGTCCTGAATTAGCTGCCTCGTTCTCCATGAATATCCAAATATCCTATGAATACCTCTTGTCCAATCACTCTGACAGGAGGTACAAATGAGGTGGCAATGTGGGCACTACAGCTATATATAGTCCTTTTTGCCAAACTTCCAAACCCCATTCCGGGAGCTCCGGGTGTCCGTTTTTTGATCCATCTTTAGCCACAGGATCAGTACCCCATCCTCTACCTCAAGATAGTCCCCAATATGCTTCTCATCCTTATCCCCCAGGGAGCCATTTTCTCCATACCTTGTCCAGGTACGCATTCTCATGTTCAAAATTATCAAATAAATGCTTGTATGTTCAATTCTCTTAAGATATTGTTCACGTCAGGTATTTGGTCTTGATGTGTGCAGGTACTTGGTCATCATACATCAGTGCAACCCCTTTAGGTATATAATCAACACTGGCATGTAATCATTCCCTCTAAATCTCAATTGCGTCTCCAGTCACACCCTCTAAAATTTTCCTTTAGGGTCCCCATATCAGGCTCTACAGTACCACCACCTCCATTTTCATTTTCTGATACTGTCACCTGGTAGCACTCTCCCCGACATGAGTTGTCCCATTCATAGACCCCTTGGCACTTTGACACTCATGTTGTTTTCAACCCTTTAGGAATGGGAGTCCTGATAGTCTTACATCATGTCACAAATCAGCCACATATTCCTTCTCCTCATTTTGCTAGCCTACCCATTGGAATCCTAGGGCACTTCCTCATAGATTATTTTGACTGCGCTCCCACAGCATCATCTACCATCCATTTCTCCCATCATTAGTCTGCCCCTCCTCAGATTTCCCTCCATACATTACCCTACTATAGAAGCTAGCCTATGGGCCCCCCACCCTCCACTTTTTTTTTCCAACCAATTTTCCCCATCCCCAGGCCAAGCCATCCTACACTGGGGCACCTGTTTCTGTATTTGTATTGTTAACCCCATGAATTTTTTAATTCTTTTTGTAATTAAGTCGTTATTTCTAACATATTACATAGCTTTTTGTCGTCACCTTTGGTGACCTTCCTGGCAAACGCAACCCATGTCTCCCTTGGTTGGGGCACTCCTTATCATCTACTCCTATTGACATCATCCATATACTCCGAGTATCCCTCAGGCCACCTACCTCTACTCTCTGAGTTTGTTCACTTTGTCTTGCCTCTGGCACAACTTATCCCACTTCTTGTTGTCCCCCTGACACTCAACCTAGTTGAATGATTGCGGCCACTTATACTTCGCATATACCCCCAACCAAGGGTAGTCTTGAATCTCCACACATCTTGACTTCGTCCATGTACCTCCTCAGTTCCTAACCTCACCTAGTAGATTTCATGAAGCCCTTTGCTTCTTGGAGTCACGTCCCTCTTTTGTCGACATCAACACAGTTTCTGGAAGGGTGACAGTATCATAAATCTCATACTCCCTTCCAATGAGAGGTCTCAGATGGCACAAGGAGAACCATAATTGCTCCTTCCTATCACTAACCCCCTTAACATTCAACTTCCACACTTTCTCATGTTACAATGGGTCTTACTTTGCAACTATTGCAATTGTTTCTTATATATTTTCCGAAGACCTCTGAACTTGGTTGGGCTATCAATGCTTACAGAATCCATGATACTTCTCACATGTGTCATTGCCTACTATTTAGAGTATGTTCCTCCTTAGAATGGTCCTCTGCCTTTATCATAACCACCCCTGAGGGCGATGTAGTTGTCTACATCAACACACAGTTTCAGTTCCTATACACCACCCTTCTTGTTGAGTTACATGACACGAGAATAGGTCATGCCCACCTTGTTTGTACACAATTTATTTTACATACCTTCCAGAAGGTTGGGTCCTACAGTTTCCCTTCTCCCTCCAACGGGTCACTCTTGATAATCTCACTATCGCTCTTTTTTACAACGACACTCTCAGTAGAAGAAACATTGATGAATTTTGGCTATAAGTATGCTCCTAACCTCATCCATCAGGGGGCATTTATTATCACTAAAATTTCGTCCGCAAAAGGTTACAGGAATCTAGCATCTTCAAACAGTTATGAGTTCACCCATGGACCAAAATTACCAAAAAATCATTTCCAAAAGGTCCAAAACTATACAACCAGTTATAAAATTAAGGTGTGCTATGAATACACAAGGCGCACGCACACATGCACCATCCAGAGATGCAAGAAAAGAACACATGCGCACGATGCACGACTTTAGTCACTAAAAGCTGCGCACACCTGAGAACGACACATTTATGAGATTGGTCAGCCTCCCACCCACTTTTGGTTCAGCTTCCAAGTTGATTTGACATCCAAATCTCGACTGGATCTTATTGGGTGGCTGGTCAAAGACCTAAAAATGCCCTAAACAACCCCTTTTCACACTAAAAGTTGGTTGCACAATACCTCAAAGTGATGCTATAAAACAAGGCCATGGGTGCACTACATTTTCAAGGAATTCATGTGAAAGGTTATGTTGTTGCTATTCTCTTGGGGAATCCTCTTTTCTCATCAAGAGTATATTAGCATCATTAAATTTGGGCAATCCATCTCACCTTTTGAGTGGATTAGCTTGGGATTCTTTCACCATTTCTTTCAAGTTTTCAAAGTTGTAAGAAGAGCTCAAATTGTTGGTGTTCAAGAGCCCTCCCTTGGAGGAAGAAGGGACCCAAAGTCCTCTTTCTTCTTGGTGTTTTCTTTTCACGAATACAATCCTTTCCATTGGTGACATGAGTCTTATTGATTTCTTGTTCTTATGTCCTTATGCTCAATAGTTTAGTTGTTCTTTCATTTCTAAGTTTAATTCTTAGCTTAGTCTTTTATGTTTATTTTTCTAACCCTTTCCTTCACTGCTGTCTTGCTTAGCTAACCCAACTAAGCTTGTAAGAACCTATGTTTTTCTCATTTAGGTGACAAAAGAGGTGCAACATATAGGATTAGAGTATTCCAAGAATTGAAGAATTAAAAAAGTTGAAGAAGTCTCAGGAAGCATTATCAGGCTCTATGTAATGGTTGGTTGATGGTGATGATTTAATGTAAAGTTTTATTATCTCTCAAATATTTTTGGGTGGAAGCAAGGGGAAAGGATGGAGAGGTCAACCCTCTCTTGATATTGGAGGATTGTATCTTCCTCTTGGAGGTTTATCCCTGCCTTTATATTTGGAAGTTGTTGCTACCTTTGGAAGTAATTACTTCCCTTGAACAATAACTATTGATTATTTCTCATATATTGTGCATGGTGTATTGTGGTGTATTGGTGTAACTCTTATACTATTGTTAATTTCTCAATTGATATAATTGAATGTTTTAAGTATAAATTGAAAAGGTTTTAAATTGTATTTGATATTGATTCACCCCCCTCTCAGTATCAACAATTGGTATCAGAGCAGGTTGCCTTCAGAACAGTTTAACCACTAGAAGGAAAATCTTGAGTAGAGATGGATGACCATGAGAACATTTCAAATGGGATTCAAAAATTTGATGGAATAAATTATGCATACTGGAGTGATAGAGTGAAAACTTACCTAACAACTTTGGTAGTAGAAATTTGATACTCGGTTGTAAATGGCTATGTAATCCCAAATAATGCTCCAATTGATCCAAATGAGAAGAATTTTATGAGTTGTAATTCAAAAGCCAGACATGTTATTCTAGCAGCATTGGCACAAACCATTGCTAGAAAAGTTATGGGCTGCAACACTACTAAAGAGGTATGGGACAAACTCAAGATTATCTACAAAGGTGATCCAAAAGTTAAGCAGGTCAAGCTTCAATGACATAGAGTAGAATTTGAAAATTTGAAGATGAATGAAAAGGAATATATTGCAACCTATTTTCTTAGAGTTGATGGAATTATTAATGCTATCAGAGGATTAGATGAAGAGTTCTATTAATCCTTGGTTGTACAAAAAGTGTTGAGATCACTTCTCTTGAAGTATGATGCTAAGGTCTCTGCCATTGAAGAAACTAGGTACTTGACCAAAATGACAATGGATGAATTACATGGGTCTCTTATAGCATATGAAATGAGAACATGTATGGAAAGTGACCAGCCAAACAATGAAGCATCCTTTAAAGCCATAAATAAGACAAAAGAAAAGGATAACGACCTTGATGAAGAAATAAAAAAAATTGTAAGAAGGTTCCAGAAGGGAAGTGGAAGATACAAAGGTAAGTCTCCTCTCAAATGCTTTAAATGTGGTAGAATGGGACATATTTTTGAAAACTTCTACTATAAAAAGAGAAGTCTCAACAATAAAAAGAGCTTCTACTCCAAGGATGATGACATCTCCACAGATGAGAGTGATGAAGAAGATAATGATGGATGAGAATTCCTCTTCATAACCCAAGAAATCCAGGATGATGATCACAAGAATTCTAAAGAAGAAAAAATCATTTGTGAAGAAGATTCAGATGAATAAACGAACCTTGATTCCTTTTGGGGATACAAAGACAATGCAGAGAGTGAACAAAAAGATGACAATCTTGAAAAGTTGAAGCATGTTGAAAATAAAAATAGAAATCTTAGAAACACAAACATAATACTAAAAGGTGAATTGATTAGTTGTGAACAAGAGAATTACAAGCTTGAAAAGACCATTAATAGATTGAAGGAACAATTAGAATATTATGAGAAATCGAAAGAAGAATTGGATCACACAAAAGGGGGGCTACTATTGACAATAGAAAAATTGAAGAAGTTCGAAAAAAAAACTGAAAAATTAGATGATATCCTTAGCAGTCAAAGATATCCAAACGACAAGACATGACTAGGATACAATGACAATTTGAAGACAACAAAACAAGAGAAGGAATTTGAAAATGATGAAACCAACACTACAAAACAAGTTGAACAACAAGATAGAAGACTAGAATTCAGAAGGAATGAAACATCAAGAAGATCCTCTCCCATCAAGTATGAAAGCAATCATTATGAAGGAAACTACAAAAGAATAGATCGTGAACCCAGATGGACCACACCACAAAGAAGATCACTTACTCCCAGGTATCAAAATTTCTTTCTTGGACATTGTTATACTTGTGGAAATTTTTGACACAAGGCAATCAATTGTAGAATCAATGAAAGGAATAGATATGCAAGCTACATGAATGGTGAAAATAATAGATATGGAAATGTTCGTAGACCTATCAACATAAATTATAATCCATTTGACCCATTAATGGATTAAAATATTATATTTTACAAGTGCAATAATCTTGGTCACAAAGCACGAGATTGCAAAGAGACGAAGTAAGATAATTGTATGCCAAATGTATGTATACCAACTACAACATGGAAAAGGAAAGAAATTCCACACAACAAAAATATCCGAATAGCATTGGTCGCTAAAGAATGAAAAGAATAAGATGAATGGTTCATAGACAGTGGGTGCTCATCTCATATGACTGAATATCAAAGAAAATTTGTTAGCTTGAAGAAAAAGGGTGAAAATGTTGCATTTGGAGATGACTCATCTACCAAAATACTTGGAAAAGGAATTGTAAAGCTTGGAAGTGAAAATGTAAAATAAGGAAAAGTCTTATTGGTTGAAGATCTGAAGAACAATCTCCTCGGTGTCAACAAAATATGTGATCAAGGATAAACTCTTAGGTTTGACTCCCGAAAATGTAAAATCAGAGAAAATAACTCAGGAATATTGGTTGCAACTTCAACAATAAGACCGAACAACATATACATCCTAGACATGAGGAAGAGAGAGAAGACGAAAGCCGCACAAAACGATTCCAAGGAAGAAAATTTCCCAAAGACAAAAAATAAGGATGAGTTATTATTGAGTGCCACATGTTCAGGGGGAGAAACCCAAAATAAGAGATTTACCTTTTGTCATTAAACTCAGGGGGATCAACCCTACCCTTTTCCATTGATGCCAAAAGGGGAGAGAAATTGGAATCATGATGATAGAGGGAGCATTCTTTGCACGAGTAGGAGTGGTTGCGTTGTGCCAGGCACATATGGGGGTTTGAGAGGGGGTGCAAGGAGTCGATATCCCCCTATGTTGGGGTTCAGGGGAAGCACCCCCAAGAAACATTTTTCTGCCTCAGGAAACATGTCACATATTTAGGTGGTTTTTCGACACATGGTTTTTTGCTGATGGTTTTCTATTTTTGGTTAAGGAATTAGGGTTGTTGACTAATCTAGGTCATTGGGTTAGGTTTTTGGATGTCGTTGAATCCTATATGTATATTTTATTGTAAACAATGTATCATGATGAATGAATATAGAATATGTTGGTTTTCTCGGTTTGGGCTTCTAGGGGAAAAATCTCTGTGTAATTTGTGTATTTTCCATTGTATCTTTTTTGTTCTTTTACTGAAAATATGTTTGCAGTAAATATTGTACAATGTTAAAATCTACATTTGGTATCAAAGATAGGTTGGCTTCAGAGGGATGACTTTGTGGTCTAGGGTTTGGCTTGGGGCTGTGATAAGCATTGTTACAGTGGGATATCTGTGGTATTGATTTTTCAGGTGAAAATAAATGGCGAGCAATTTGAAAATGGAGATTGAGAAGTTTAATGGGAAAATTTTTGAGTTGTGGAAACTCAATATGGAATTTCTGTTGGTGGACAAAGATCAGTGGATCGTGGTATATCCAAGTAATTCACCTACAGGAACTTCAAAAAATGACTAGAAAAAGTTGGATCGGAAGGAAAAGATCACAATTTGACTGTGTCTCTCAGATTTTGTATTACTGAATGTGTCAGAGGAAGCTACAACCAAGGATTTATGTGATAAGTTAGGGAATTCGTATCAGTCTAGGTCCCTAGTAAATAAACTATTCCTGAGAATGAATTTGTATAACTTGAGGATGGGAGATGGAGACTCAGTGGAAGAGCATTTGAACACCTTCAATACTGTGGTAATTCAGTTAGTATCCGTTGAGATTAAAGTTTCAGATGAAGATAAATGTACAAGTTTATTGTGTTCTTTACCAGACTCATGGGATAGTCTAGTTGTGGCCATAGGTAGTAATACACTTCCTTGAATTTTGATGAATTGGTCTCATCCTTGTTGTTAGAGGAGATGAGAGGGAAGAATATGGAAGGAAAGAGCATAGACACATTATTTGCAAGAGGATGTTCCCAAGAAATAAATAGATCTAAGTTCTCAAGTGGGAGATCTAAGTCTAAGGGTATATCTAAATCTCCCAGAAAGTTTGTAAAGGTATGTTGGAGATGTGGAAAAGAAGGGAACTACAAGAAGCAATGTAGATCCAAAGTTGAGAGAAAGAAGGGATATGTAGAATCTCCTTCTACAGAAGAAAATACCTCCAAGGAAGAAGGAGGGGATGTGTACTTGGATTCTTCAATCATAGATGTAGATAATGAGGCATGGTTGGTTGACTCTGGTGCATCCTTTCATATGAATCCCCACAGGGAGTGGTTCTATGAATATGAAAGGTATGATGGTGGTAATTTTTTCTTAGGTGATGATTTGACAACCAGAATCATAGGATGAGTAAAACTCAAGTTGAGTCTCATATATGGAAGGATTAGAACACTTCCTGGTGTTCTGCACATCCCAGGTTTGGCTAGAAATTTGTTTTTCGTAAGAAAAATGGATGTTGCAGGTGTAAAAACAATATTTGAAAAGGAAACCTATAGGATGGTTCGAGGAGAAATGGTGTTGTTGAAGGGATTTCAGATTAGAACTATGTATAAGATTCAAGGAAGCACTATTATTGATGGGTGTAATAGTTCCATTGTTTATGATATTGGAGTTGAAGAAGAAATAACTCCTTCAGTCTCTGGAGAAAAGGTTATGTTGTGGCATCAAAGACTAGGGAATATCGGAGAGAAGGGTCATCAACTACTACATGGTAAAGGTATGATTGAAGGTATGTATAACTGCTCTCTGAATTTTGATTTCTGTGAACATTGTCTATATGGGAAGAAAAATCGGATAAGATTCCTCTCTAGTGCAATGAGGGAAGAAGGAATTTTATAGCTAGTTCACAGTGATGTTTTTGGACCTGTGTCGGTCCCATCATTGGTAAAATCTGTGTACTATGTCTCATTTATAGATGAATTCTCAAGGAATACTTGGATATATTTCCTCAAGAAGAAATCTAAAATCTTTTATAGGTTTAAAGAGTTTAAGGCTCTTGTTGAGAATCAAATAGAGAAAATAATTAAGGTGTTGAGGACAGATAATGGCAGAGAGTTCTGCGGGAATGAATTTGAATAATTTTGTAGGAAGTGTGGTATATCAAGGCATAAGACTAATCCATATACACCTCAAAAGAATGGATTTGTATAAAGGATGAACATGACGTTGATGTAAAAATCAAGGTGCATGCTTAGTGGTGCCGGGTTAGGGAAAGAATTCTGGGCAGAAGTAGTGGGTATTGCATGTTACCTAATCAACATATCACCCTCATAAAATTTGGAGGAAAAGACTCGACAAGAGGTATGGAATGGTAAGGAACCTTTTCTCACACATATCAAGGTATTTGGTTGTGATGCATATGTTCATGTTCCAAAGGAAAACAAAAGTAAGCTAGATAAGAAGGTTGAAAAGTGTATCTTTATTGGATATAAAGATGGTCTCAAAGTTTATAATCTTTGGAACCCAGAAACTAAGAAGGTAGTGTATAGACGAGATGTGGTATTTAGATAAATCAAGAATGTTTTTAAACATGAATTCCTACCAGGTAAGGAAGAACCAGAGAAAATATAGATTGATTTAAGGGATGATGAATTAGACTCTACAGAAGAATAAGAATTAGAAGAAGAATATCCTCATACTCCAGTATTGAGGAGATTGGTTTGAGAAAGAATTATACCAGAAAGGTATACTCCATCTAATTTATTTTCAAATTTTTCCTTGTCTATTACTGATGATGATCCTAGAACTGTTAGGGAGGTAGTGGATTTAGAGGATGGAAATATCTATGAAAGGGCCATGGACAAAGAAATGACATATTTGGATAAGAATGAGGCTTGGGATCTAGTAGAATTGTCGGTTGGAAGAAATCCAATTGGTAGAAAATGGGTATTTAAAAAGAAGCTGAATGCAAAAGGAAAAGTGGAGAAATACAAAGCTCGGTTAGTAGCAAAGGGTTATTCCTAGGTTGAGGGAATTGATTTTGGTGAGATTTTTTCTCCCGTTGCCAAGTTAACCTCTATAAGATTTATGTTATATGTTGTTGTTGCATTTTATTTTGAAGTAGAAAATATGGATGTGAAGACAACATTATGTAATATACCAGATATAAAATGTATGCAGAACCGAAATAAAATGCTAGTAATGGCAGAATAACAACAATATAACCAAAACATTCACCACAATAACACTGAAATGATATGAGAATAATAACAAAAATAACACTTTGAATTTGAAATAAATGTTCACAGGCCTCTTCGAGGGGGCAACCTCCAGTTAAGCAGAGCTCTATTACAATAATATCCAAGTTAGGGTTTTCATACCCTGGACTCCTATTTATACTAAAAAGAATCATCTGGAGGAAGATCCTTCTAGAAGTGGAAGCTTCTATTAGGTCTTCTTACATCCGCTTTATTCTATTTTATTTAAAGGCCTTATTAAGATTGACCTTTATTACATCCGAATATATTGTTATACATATGTGCGGGTTAGGACCCTAACATGTCCACCCCCTTAAAAACAACCTTGTCCTCAAGGCTTGAGATGAGGAAATTGCTTCAGAATGGTAGCTGGTTCCCAAGTGGCATCTGCTCGAGTTGTATCTTTCCACTGGACTAGCACTTCCTTGATGGTTCTCTGACATAGGCAATGCTCACGCTGGTCCAAAAATTCTTTTGGCTATAGCCAAATGGGTCCTTCTTCATCTAACTCTGGAAGGTTGGTTTGAATTTGTCACTTAGCTCCAATCACCTTCTTTAAGCATGAAACATGAAAAACAAGATGTAGCTTCAAATGGCTGGGCAAAGCTAACTAATAGGCTACTTGTCCCACATGCTTGAGAATGGTATAAGAACCATAAAATTTGGGCGCTAGCTTCTGACAATGCTCAGCCTTGAGGGAAGTTTTCTTGTAAGGTTGCAAACGAGGAAACACCTGATCCCCTTCTGCAAACTGACATTTAGAGCGACATTTATCTGCTTGTTGCTTCATGCAATTATGTGCCATGGCCAAATTCTATTTGAGGGTAAAAAGAATAGCCTCTTGAGCTGTAAGTGTTAGGTCAACCGCTTGGACCTTCAAGACACCTTGTAAGTATGAGAGAACTGAAGGTGGCTTCTATCCATATACCACTTCAAAAGGATTCATGCGTGTAGCTATATGGTATGAAGTGTTGTACCACCATTCATCTAGGGGTAACCATTGAGCCCACTGATTTTGATTTTTCGAGGCAAAACACCTCAAATATGTTTCCAAACACTTGTTGACAACTTCCGTTTGGCCATCAGTCTAGGGATGATAGGATTTGTTGAGGTGCAATTTGGTGCCTTGTATCTTGAACAATTCTTGCCAAAAAATTCTTGTGAAAGTTGGGTTGTGATCATAAACAATAGAGTGCGACATGCCATGAAGCTTGAAGACCTAATCCATGAAAATTTGAGCCACTGTGGATGTTGTAAATGGGTGTTGAAGGGCGAAGAAATGAGCATACTTGGAAAGGCGATCAACAACCACCATGATGATGGATTTATGGCTCGATTCGGGTAAGACGGTAATAAAATCCATAGAGATATCCTTCCAAATAGCAGGTGGAATCGGGAGTGGTTGTAGTGTGCTCGAAGATTTTACTGTTTCTCCCTTGTTGTGTTGACAGACATCACATTCAACTACAAAATTACGAATGTCCTATTTCATACCATACCAGAAAAAGGAACGTTTGACCCTGTCATAGGTTTTGGTGAACCTAGAGTGCCCTGTTGTGGGTGTAGCATGAAGCTGAGAAAGTACTGTGGATTTAAGATTTGATTGTTTACTTAAATAAAAATGGCCTTTGTATCAAATTTCATCATGGAGCCAAGAGTACCCTAGGGAAGCTGTAGCATTGGAATGCAATTGTTGGATCAACTGCGAACTTTTGGGATCTTGTAGCCATTCCTGGCAAACAACTTGGAGCCAATCTGGTACAATGAATGAAAGAGAAAAAATGGATCCTTCATCTTCATATTTCTAGGAAAGTGCATATGTAACCACATTGTCTTTTCCTTTCTTGTAAATGATCTCATAATCATATCCAAAGAGATTAGTCACCCACTTTTGTTGTTCTAGGGAAGAAATACATTGTTCTAGAAAATACTTGAGGCTTTGATGGTCTGTCTTAATTTGGAAACGTTGCCCCAATAGATAAGGGTGCCACATATCAATGACATGCAAAATAACCAACATTTCCTTTTCATAGATGGATTTGCCTAGATTTATTTCAGATAGTTGCTTGCTAGTAAAGGCCAAAGGTCGACTCTCTTGCATAAGGATAGCACCAATTCCTTTCCCCGAGGCATCACATTACAACACAAAGGTATTTGTGAAATCGAGAAGGGAGAGGACTGTAGTGGTGCACATGGCCATATTCAAGGTTTGAAAGCTTGAGCAGTGGCTAGAGTCCAAGTGAAATATTTCTTTTTGCGGAGAGCACTGAGAGGTGTGGAAATCTTCCCATAATTCTTAACAAACTTGCGATAATACCGTGTTAAGCCCAGAAATCCATGCAAGCTCTTAAGATTCTTTGGGTGAGGCCAGTCTTGCATAGCTTCAATATTTTTAGGATCCACCCTTACGCCATCTTTTCCAACCAGATGACCCAAGTATTCTACTTCTGAGGCACCAAAATCACATTTAGACTGTTTCAGGAAAAGTTGGTGCTGAGAGAGTAGATGGATAACTCGATCCACATGAGCAATATGGTCTATCTACGTTTTGCTATAGATGAGGATATCATCAAATTAAAATAAGACAAAATGGTGGAGAAAAGGATGGAAGACATGATTCATGAGGCTTTGGAAGGTGGAGGGTGCATTACACAAGCCAAAGGGCATGACCAAAAAATCATAGTGGCCCTCATGAGTTCTAAAGGAAGTCTTGGGAATGTCTTCCTCTTTCATACGTATCTGGTGGTAGCCCAAACAAAGTTCAAGTTTAGTGAAGAATTGGGCGCCACTCAATTCATCCAAGAGGTCATCAATGACAGGAATGGGGAATTTGTCTTTGATGGTAAGTTTGTTGAGGGCACAAAAGTTAGGACACATTCACCAAGAAACTTCTTTCTTCAGAACCATGATCATAGGAGAAGACTAGGGGCTCAGACTAGGGCGGATAACACCTACATTAAGGAGTTCTTGGACCATTTTCTCAAATTCATTTTTTTTGGAAAAGGGGTGATGATATAGACAGATATTGGGAGGAAGGTTTCCGGGTACCAGGGCAATGGAATGATCATGAACACCACAGGAAGGAGGGAGTCCTTGGGGAGTGGAAAAGACCAATTGATGTTTAGAAAGGATGGCTTGGAGGTCTTGCGGGACCGAGGGTGTCTATGTTGCTTGTATGGCATGGAGTTGGGCAATAATACTAGAATGACCTTTTTTGAGCATATTTTCCATGAGATGGGAACTAATGATCTCAGGAGAACCGGTGGTGATGCCTTGGAACTTATATTGGTGGCCCTCCTGGTCAAATTGCATAGTTAAGTATTTAAAATCCATGAGAATGGGACCCAAAGTCCTTAACTAGTCTACACCCAATACAATGTCACAACCTCCCATGTCGATAGAAAACATATGGGATTTCAAGCAGTAGACACCAATTTGGAGATGCACATTTTCACAACGCCCTCCACATTTCATGGAACAACCATTGGCGATCATGATTTGGAAATTATTGACAACATGGATGTAGTAATGAGTTTCTTGGGAAATGCAGTGATGAATAAAATTATGGGTGATGCCACTATCAACCAGAATGATGACCTTCTGATGCTTGATGCAACCGATTAGCTTAAGGATTTGGGGAGTAGATAAGCCAGTGAGAGAATTGAGGGAAATGACTAGTTCTACTTTGGGAGGGTATAAGGGAGGGGTTATGTCAGTGGATTCAGGTGACTTAGACACAAAGGGAGTTTCTACATCCTCTTCCAAAATATCCTCAGAGATGGCCATAAAAAGATTTTGTTCTTTACAATTGTGGCCCAAGAAATATTTGTCATCGTAGTTATAACAAAGGCCTTTGAGTTGGCGTTCAACCATTTCAACCCTGGTTAATTTTTGGATCTTTAGTGGAGCAGAGGGAGTAGTGGGATTTGTTGGTTTAGGGCGAGGGATAAAGGAGGGTTTTTGGTTTTGAGAAGATACAACCTGTTGTGCTTATTTATCTCTTTTAGTAGCCTCCACCCAACTCTGAGGCCAATCCATAAGGACATGGGACTGAATTTCATCCTTGAGGCCACTGATAAAACACTCTCGAAAAAAGGCATAATACATGCCCTCTGTTCTAAAAGCCAGGCACTCAAAGGAAGCTATAAAATCTTCCACTATTCCTAATTGTTTCAACTTTTTGAAACGACCCAAGTGGTTGGTGTTAGTGTCAAAGCGTTCATAAATCTCTGCCACAAAGTGTGTCCAAGCAATATACCCTTGATGAGAAGTTTTTCTCCATTACCACCATTGCCAACGTTCTTGATCTAGATGGAGAACACCATATCAGAGTTTGGATAAGTCATCTGTAATGTCGTATAAAAAGAAATAATGTTCCATTTGGGTTACCCAACCAGTGGGGTCCAAGCCATCAAATTTGGTCACATCCACCCATGGATGGTGTAGGTCACGTTGAAAGTTATGGCCATGAGAGGAATGGTCACCGTCAGTATGTGGAGCTGAGGAAAAGGGTTATCTGTAGGGATATGCAGTTTGGTGCAGAGTGCTAAAAAGACTGATTCAAGCTGGGTGGTGAGGTCTTGTTTGATTTCCTCCATTGAGGACTACATGGTTGTATTGATGGTGGAAACATTGGCACTGAGTTGTTTCACTTCTTGTTGGGTCTCGATGAGACCAGATTGAAAGGTGTTGAAGAGAGCTTCCAAGTCTTGGATAYGGGTATGGGCCATGAGGATGGGGGAATGGAAAAGGGGCAGGCGAGGTCAAAATATTTTTCAGAAAAATGATATGGATGAATGTGATAAGGGTGAAGAGATGAATCCAATGGAATAGGTCTCAAATAATGGTGAAAAAATTTCCAGACCTTTTTTTTAACACCTGCAGAACTATACTCTGGTCTAAAGAATACTGCAGAGAGGAAATGCCCAAATTGTTTACCAGAAATAAATCTATATTTACTTGGCAACCTGAACATAGTTGTGCGACAATAGATCTTTCCTGTTTTAATTTGTTTATGTTTCTGTCCCCAAGGGTTAGGTATTCAAGGGTTCTACAGATAAGGGTTTTCCTTGTGCTATAGCTCTCTGATATACGTGCAGGGTCCAACAGTAGTACTCAGCCCAATATCTCAGGGAACTAACTAAGGAGGATAGACAGTACCCTTAGCTGTACTACCCAACTACCAAGGTACTAGAGAGTATCTTCCCGAGTGTTGTTCATGGTGAAACTATAGTAGTCAGGGAGTCGATCGGTTTATCTAAAGAGGGCTTCAGGTAATCCAGGTCGATGCATACACAGGTGTTGTCTGATGCGCTACCACTTGAAGGGGTGCCAACAGGGGTTACAAGGGTGGCCAACAGATGTGCGCTTAAGTACCACTTGTATTTTCTACGTGTATAAATCCCTCAACCATGGGGTTATGCGTGAAACAATAGATCTCTGTGGCTTAAAGATGAGGGAATACATCTCTACCCTGAAAACAAATTTAACCCAAAATTTATGCCAAGGAAAGTGCTCTGATACCACTTGTAATATACCAGATATAAAATGTATGCATAACAGAAATAAAATTCTAGTAATGGCAGAATAACAACAATATAACCAGAACATTCACCAAAATAACACTGAAATGATATGAGAATAATAACATAAATAACACTTTGAATCTGAAAACAATGTTCATGGGCCTCTTCGAGGGGGCAACGTCCAGTTGAGCAGAGCTCTATTACAATAATATCCAAGTTAGGGTTCTCATACCCTCGACTCCTATTTATACTAAAATGAAGCATCTAGAGGAAGATCCTTCTAGAAGTGGAAGCTTCTATTAGGTCTTCTTACATCCACCTTATTCTATTTTATTGAAAGGCCTTATTAATATTGACCTTTATTACATCCGAATATATTTTTCTACCTATGTGCGGATTAGGACCCTAACACATTACTACATGGGGATCTGGAAGAAGAAATATATATGAATCAACTAGAAGGTTATATTGTGAAGGGAAAGAAGGAGCTGGTATGCAAGCTGAAAAAGCCTTTGTATGGTTTAAAACAATCAACAAGGATGTGGTATCAAAAATTTGATACTTGTTTGCTGGGACTTGGCTTTAAAAGAAGAAAAGAGGATCATTGTGTGTATTTTAAATTAATTGGTGATCATTTGATTTATTTGTTCTTGTATGTGTATGACATGTTGTTGATAGGAAACAACAAGGACATTATGAAGGATGTGAAAAATCAGTTGTCCTCTAAATTTGACATGAAGGATATCGGTGCTTCAAATTTCATTTTAGGCATGGAAATTAAAAGATATCGGAAAAAGAGGAAACTATGGTTAAATCAAAGAAAATATGTCGAGACATTATTTCATAGGTTTAATATGCAGGAATGTAAACTGACCATGGTTCATATTCCTATTGGTGTAAATTTATCTGCGTATTAGTGTCCCAAGACACATGAAGAGAAG